>WNYA01000699.1:101364-112446 GCA_019512145.1 Engystomops pustulosus
TGAGGGGGATGGAGGAAAGGGGGTCACAATATGAGGGGAATGGAGGATGGGGCCACAATATGAGGGGGATGGAGGAAAGGGGGCCAAAATATGAGGGGGGTGGAGGACAGGAGGCCACAATATGAGGGGCATGGAGAACAGGGGGTTAAAATATGAGGAGGATGGAGGACAGGGGACCACAATATGAGGGGGATGGAGGACAGTGGGTCACAATATGAGGGGGAAGGAGGACAGGGGGTCACAATATGAGAGGGATGGAGGACAGGAGGTCACAATATGAGGAGGATGGAGGAAAGGAGGCCACAGTATGAGGAGGATGGAGGACAGGAGGCCACAGTATGAGGAGGATGGAGGACAGGAGGTCACAGTATGAGGGGGATGGAGGACAGGAGGTCACAGTATGAGGGAGGATGGAGGACAGGAGGCCACAGTATGAGGAGGATGGAGGACAGGAGGTCACAGTATAAGAAGGATGGAGGACAGGAGGACACAGTATGAGGAGGATAGAGGACAGGAGGTCACAGTATGAGGAGGATGGTGGACAGGAGGTCACAGTATGAGAAGGATGGAGGACAGGAGGTCACAATATGAGGAGGATGGAGGACAGGAGGCCACAGTATAAGGAGTATGGAGGACAGGAGGCCACAGTATGAGGAGGATGGAGGACAGGAGGTCACAGTATGAGGAGGATGGAGGACAGGAGGTCACAATATGAGGAGGATGGAGGACAGGGGGTCACAATGTGAGGGGGGTGGAGGGCAGGGGCCACAATATTAGAAGGATGGAGGACACAAGGCCACAATATTAGGAGGATAGAGGAGAGGAGGTCACAATATGATGGTAATGGAGGACAGGGGGCCCCAATATGTGGGGGATGGAGAACATGGAGCCACAACATGATGGGGAGAGGTAGGTAGGTACAGAAAACTAGGGCAATTTAGTTATGTGGGGCCTTAGAAAGGGGGGTAAAATAAAGAGGGGGTATTATGTGTGCCCACAGGTGGGTTTCCCACAAGAAGGGGGCATTATATTATGTGGGGAGCAAGTTAAATTACATGGTTGTACAAAGGAATTGATGACTACGGATTCAACATCCTAGGACTCCATGTAATTCCAGCAAGAGGGGTCAGGGTCGGGGTCAGAGTCAGGGTCAAGTGCGTCTAATACCACTGATCATTCTCTTATCGAGAAAACTGGCAAATATCAATAACGACCCGATGATTACTAAATGGACCCTTGACCACCGGAGGAAAAGGCCACGACATGCCACATGGATGGGGCAGTATCGCACTTAGTATGTGGCCATCAAGGTTCACCGCCAGGCTTCGCACTTCCCCATTTCTGTTCACCGTATAAACCTTGGACACGAGTCTCGGTGATTGTGGGAAGTATCGGAGACGGGGAGCGCAGCCTCTACAGGGAGGTGGAGACAACTTAGCAAAATGGAGTGAAAGAAATAAACTCATCATAAATATCGAGAAAAAGAAATGATCATTGACCTGGAAAGGAACAAAACCATCTGCACCTGTTCACCCCGAAGACCGGGGGCAACAGGACGAGTCGTCTCCTACAAATACCTGGGATATTGATTGACGTGGAGAGGACGGACAACAGGGACAAGATGTACATAAATCCTGCCCCACTCCGTACTCCCCCGGAGCAAAGCTATTGACTAGGGTCAGACAGTTGGTGTTCTCCTTAAGGAGACCTGGTTGGGTCTCCTCAGTACAGCGTAGGGAACTGATTTGGCTATGTGCCACCTCCAGCCTTAGACGCACCCCCAGTCACCCCTCCCCTGTACATCATGCACAGAGCTCTGGTAAGTAGTGCCCCCCCCCCCACGCTCTAGACGCACCCCCAGTCACCCCTCCCCTGTACATCATGCACAGAGCACTGGTAAGTAGTGCTCCCCCCCTCTAGACACACCCCCAGTCACCCCTCCCCTGTACATTATGCACAGAGCACTTGTAAGTAGTGCTCCCCCCCCCTCTAAGGACACCACCCCAGTCACCCCTCCCCTGTACATTATGCCACGAGCACTTGTAAGTAGTGCTCCCCCCCCCACCTCCTAGACACACACACCCAGTCACCCCTCCCCTGTACATCATGCACAGAGCACTGGTAAGTAGTGCTCCCCCCCCACGCTCTAGATGCACCCCCGTCACCCTCCCCTGTACATCATGCACGAGCGCACTGGTAAGTAGTGCCCCCCCCCCTTCTCTAGACGCACCCCCAGTAACCCCTCCCTGTAGATTGTGCCTCGTGTCTGCATTATTTTTATTGATATTGCTATTCTCCTGTGATGAAATGTCTTGTTATTTTCCTGCTTGGACCTTTGGTACAAATCAATTTTCTCCATGGGGATCAATAAAGTCGTATCGTGAAGCCCTTCTTACATTCCCAGGTCTCTCCCATTATGTTAGAAATAAACAGAGGATTCACGAGTCTTCTTTTCTCCAGGGATGAATTATAAATGGGGTCGTTCCATTCGGGGGTCAGAAGCAGTAGTGATTATAAAATTGGCAGTTCAGGTGGTATCCCGAGGCCCAAGCCTTCTAGGGGGCCCATGGTGACCATAATCACCCATGAAATCCTTGTACATCTGTTCCTGCTCTCAACAGAGATTCAACAAGAGCCATTTCAAGACCTTTGAAGGTCCAAAAGTCCTGAAACCTCAGAATGAAAGTGGGCAGAAGGGACACACCCTCCACTACCAAAGAAGAAGATTCTAGCACCAGATGTAGGAAGTGATTCCAGACGTGTAGGGGCCATAATATTCCTACAGCTCAGGCCGGGCCAGTAATATCCGCCCTGAAGAGAAGGAACTGACTCAATAACCCACCATGTCCACAATCAGTGTGCGGCACAAAGGCAGACAGTAATGATTCCCAGTCTGTGCCCTCCTCCATCCTCCAACCTCCAACCACGGATGGGAGAGGTGACAATGGAGGACCTGTATGGCCTCCACCATATCCACAATCAGTGTGCACACAGGAGGCAGACAGTAATGGTTCCCAGTCTGTGCTCTCCTCCATCCTCCAACCTCCAACCACTGATGGGAGAGGTGACCATGGAGGACCTGTATGGCCTCCACCATATCCACAATCAGTGTGCACACAGGAGGCAGACAGTAATGGTTCCCAGTCTGTGCCCTGCTCCATCATCCAACCTCCAACCACTGATGGGAAAGGTGACCATGGAGGATGGCGTCATTACTGTCTCCACAAGCAGCAGGACCTGTGATGTAACAGGAAGTCCTCAGTTCTGCTGCCTACGTGGTCACATGATCCGTGGATCCGTGGATCCCTAAACTTTAATAGGGTAATTATAATATGGGTGAGCCTGTTACTCTGTAAAAGGTTGGGATTGGTGGACAACCCTATAAATGTTAAGGGAACAAATTCCATGGAGAAAGGTCTCTGGCCTGGAAGGATCATAGGTGATACATGTTTAGGTATCTATCCCTTGTATCTATCTCTGACATCTATCTCTGGCATCTATCTCTGGCATCTATCTCTCGAATCTATCTCTCATATCTATCTCTCGCATCTATCTCTCGCACCTATCTCTCGTATCTATCCCTTGTATCTATCTCTCGCACCTATCTCTCGTATCTATCTCTTGTATCTATCTCTCGCATCTATCTCTCGCATCTATCTCTCGCACCTATCTCTCGAATCTATCATGGTCTCTGATCCACCGGGCACCGAATAAGGGAGAAGAAGCTAAAATGTAATAACGCAACAAAATGCAATAATTGGGGAGAACTTCAAATGAAACCAACCATCTAAAAACACAAGAAACATCTAAGGCTACTCACCTGTGCTACTCACCTGTGCTACTCACCTGCACTACTCACCTGTGATACTCACCTGCACTACTCACCCTCGCTACTCACCCGCACTGCTCACCCGTGCTACTCACCTGCGCTACTCAACTGTGCTACTCACCTGCATTACTCACCTGCACTACTCACCTGCGCTACTCAACTGCGCTACTCACCTGCATTACTCACCTGCACTACTCACCTGCACTACTTACCTGCACTTCTCACCTGCGCTACTCTCCTGCACTACTCACCTGTGCTACTCTCTAGTGCTTTCATCTTCCTTCTGCCCGGGTAATAAGCAGCCTGTTGCAGCGGACAGCTTGTCCCAGCCCTGAAGTACAGCGCCGAGATTGGAATGAAGAGGAATGCAGGTGAGTAGGGCAGGTGAGTAGCGCAGGTGAGTAGCTTTAGATGGTTTCTTAAATGGTTGATTTCCTTTAAAGAGGACCTGTCACCCTAAAAAAAAAGGCACAAGCGCTAATGTAGCCATGTTAGCTCCTCCCATACCGCTTATTGCGGCAGTGTTAGCGGAAGGTTCTGATAACGCTAGAAGTGTAACACTCTACATCTACAAGGGTGACAGGTCCTCTTTAAGGGTGACAGGTCCTCTTTAAGGGTGACAGGTCCTCTTTACTAGGCTCCACAATGACGAGTGTCTTACTGAGCGCTGTAGAGGCCGTAGAGATCTCTGAGCAGATCCCGTTACTGCCGGTGCCGTCCCAGGGAAGTCTATGGGAAGATAAAACTACTGGTGTCACACAGGAGTCATCCGTATTTGTGGATCAGTTGCTAAGTAACACATTAATGTGACCCCTCAATGGACGGAGACAAACCAGGGACTCATTTATCAGCCCTCTAATCTTCATAACAGATCAGCGCGAATGAGTGACGTACGGATGACACGCAGGAAATACGCCTCCAAAACGGATGGCACGTGGACCATGAAAAAGTACCACATGTTATGTATCATCTCCAGAGACTGAGAAGACAGAAGCTCTGGACCAGATGTAAAGGTCTCCCCACAGTAATGATCCCACGTATCACCTCGTTAGTTAATGAATTAAGTGCTAATAACGGCAGAAGAGATGATGGGTGGAGTCATTCTGCTACATATGACAGGAGAGAATTTGAAATTCTCATCAATGGAAACGTCATATCCTCAAAATGATTCCTTCACAACTCCCTCCAGAGACGATCACGAGTGTCACAGTATGGTGATGCAAGAGTTGGGGGGGGGGTGTCCAAAGTTCATTTTTAGGTATAAAGAGCCCTAAATACAAAGTCCAGAAGAGACTTCTTCTAGCTTCCCAGTACATAGAGCCCTCAGGAAGGACAAGTTTTAGACCATTAACGAGCCCTCAACTGGCTCCGCAAAGGGACAATCCGATAGATCAGGTCTGTGGAAGGAACGATATGTAAAGGAAGAAAGATGTGACAAAGTAATGAAAGGTTGGTGGAGAGGATGAGCTGCAGTGGTGAGGACCACATGCTGGGTGAAGGCATCTCAGGGCGTGACCACTCATGGTGGACTTACCTAACAGTAGGATCAGCAGAGCCGGGACACAGAACCTCCTCATCTCCTTCTTCTCTCTGCAGCACAATCTGCAATGCGGAAGTTTCAGGAAATGTACAGAAAGCAGAAGCTTCCGACCACACAACATCAACGGAAATGGCTGGAAACCGCGAGCCGCCACACGTGTAACCAAGAGACAGACAGACACGTCCATCCACAAGGCAGGGAGAAGAAGGAAGGGAACCCAAGTAGTAACTGGTAGACCCTCATACAGGGAGTAACACAGGGAGTAACACAAGGAGTAATACAAGGAGTAATACAAGGAGTAACACAAGGAGTAACACAAGGAGTAACACAAGGACTAATACAAGTAGTAACACAGGGAGTAACACAGGGAGTAACCCAAGGAGTAACACAAGGAGTAATACAAGGAGTAACACAAGGAGTAATACAAGGAGTAATACAAGGAGTAACACATGGAGTAATACAACAAGTAACACAAGGAGTAACACAGGGAGTAACACAAGGAGTAACACAAGCTCCAGTCCTATTTGTTCCATATTTTGGGCTGAAATACTGGACAGTCGAAGGTTTATGTATCTGCAAACTCAACTTTACATGAATTCTTATCTATAAGGGGAGTATAAGCACAATGTCAGCAAGAGCCACGTACAGCCACGTACAGCCACGTACCGCCAGGGAGTCCTATCTTATGCCTTAGAGATTGTGAGCTCCTATGGTAAGGACCCACCTATTGTGTCCTTAAAGAGTGTTAGAACTGTTACCCAACCCCATATCTTGTAGCTCATGCCTATAGATTGTTAGCTCCTATAGTCAGAACTTGTTCTCCTCCATTACTTGTATTATTTCCGTATAGATTGTAAGCTCCTGTGGTCAGGACTGTTACTCCTCCTCCACCTCTTGGATCTTTTCCATATAGATTGTGAGCTCCTATGGTCAGGGCTGTCACTCAGTCCCCTCTCTTGTACCTCCTCCTTATAGACTGTGAAATTCTATAGTCAGGAGTTTTACTCACCAACCCCTCCCCTCATTCCTCTATTTCCTCCTAATAGATTGTGAGCTCCTATGGTCAGGACTCTTGCACAACCCCATCACTTGTAGCTCGTCCTAATAGATTGTAAGCTCCTGTGGTTAGGACTCATCTCTAACCCTATTTGAGCAGCAGCTGAATAATATTGGCTCGGGGAGTAAGAATGTTACACAATGATCGAGAGATGATGGAAGGTTCTGCTGATACTGATGGTAATATGAGTTATTAGGTTACATAAGAAGCATTTTATTACATTACACTTTATTATTATCTCTTCATTATCCCCTGTGTGACAATACATAATCGAGTGTCCCTGCTCACCCCCTCATCCTCATAGACTGTAAGCTCTTGTGTCAC
Source organism: Engystomops pustulosus (assembly GCA_019512145.1). Classification (NCBI taxonomy): domain Eukaryota; kingdom Metazoa; phylum Chordata; class Amphibia; order Anura; family Leptodactylidae; genus Engystomops; species Engystomops pustulosus. The sequence goes on from WNYA01000699.1 coordinate 108,115, forward strand.
CCCCCACAAGAGCTTACAGTCTATGAGGATGAGGGGGGACACAAGAGCTTACAGTCTATGAGGAGGAGGGGGGAAGGACACAAGAGCTTACAGTCTATGAGGATGAGGGGGGGACACAAGAGCTTACAGTCTATGAGGATGAGGGGGGGACACAAGAGTCTGTAACTAGGGTTCATCTGTAAGTTGAGTGCCCTTAAGTCAGGGACCACCTGTAATGTAATATATAATTACACTGTAGTCACCTATGTGGTCTCCAGAGCATTTGTGTAGGACTAGTATCTACTACTGTAGATTTAATGTGTGGTGGTGTTATTGTGGTTTTTTACAGTATTTATTTGATAATATTTCTCATTTGTACTTGGTGGCTTATAAATTGTAAGCTCTTGTGAGCAGGGCCCTCACTATTGTTTCTTTGACCATGTTATTACTCTAACAGGTCTTATTTTGTATGTATATGTGCCCCATGACTTCTAAAGTGCTGCAGAGCTTTATAGAGCTATATAAATAATTATTATTTTTGGTGCTGATGGTGGGGGCTATATTACTTGAGGCTATGCTTGTCACTTTCACATAATGTTTTTTTACATGTGTGTCTGACCACAGTATGCCAGGAACCAGAAGAGGTTCAAGGTTGCTTTAAAGGCTGAACATCTCTTCATTGTGACTACTTTTTAAGGAGCAAGAAGAGTAGAAGATTTCTGTATGAATTGTGTTTGCCACTCAGTACAGTTAAAGGAAATCTACCTCCAGGATGAAGGATTGTAAACCAAGCACACTGCCATACTGGTGTGTCCCCAGGATCTACTCTTCTTTCAGCTTTCTATTTCCTTGTTGTTAAGAAAAAAGGATTTAAAACTAAGCAAATGAGCCTGTGGGGCTCCAGGCGCCTTGTTTGTAAAAACCAGGTCATAGAAAGCTGAAAGAGGAGCGGATTCTGCCAGAGGAGGCAAACACCAGCATGTAAGTGCTTGGTTTAAAATCTTTCATCCTGGTGGAAGATGTCCTTTAACAAAGACTGAAAGAGGATCAGAGCAGTGGATACTTGGGGGGTAGGTTTTCAGTAGGGGAGTAATGTTGCTTTCATTATGCTATAAAATGTTTTAAAGATAACTACTACCAAATTGTATTTTGATTTTGATTTCCTTCTTGCATTCAATTTATCTCCAAATAGATAATTATGTTTTATTGTGTCATGAATATTATGTAAACCCAGCTGCAGGGTCCTTCATCTTACAGTTTAGCCCCTGGTTCACATATGCTTAATGTTGTGAATGTGTGATCCATGTAAGCATCCTGATTATGCAAACTTTGATCAGCCTGAATTAGAGATGAGCGAACATACTCGTCCGAGCTTGATGCTCGTTCGAGCATTAGCGTACTCGAAACTGCTCGTTGCTCGGACGAATACTTCGCCCGCTCGAGAAAATGGCAGCTCCCGCCGTTTTGCTTTTTGGCGGCCAGAAACAGAGCCAATCACAAGCCAGGAGACTCTGCACTCCACCCAGCATGACGTGGTACCCTTACACGTCGATAGCAGTGGTTGGCTGGCCAGATCAGGTGACCCTGGGATAGACTAGCCGCTGCCCGCGCTGCTCGGATCATTCTGTGTCTGGATGCCGCTAGGGAGAGAGCTGCTGCTGGTCAGGGACAGCGTTAGGGTGCTAGTAGATTACTGTTAGGCAGGAGTGATTCAACAAGAACCCAACAGCCCTTGTTAGGGCTACAATAACGTTATACTTTTTTTTTTTTTTGTTTGCTTGTGGCTGGGCTTGCTGGCACTAGTAGTGCAGCTAGTACCATATTGTGAGGAATTTGCAGGGGTACTTGCTACCTTTGTGTTTAGCTCTTAGTGACACACATATCCACCCCAAAGGAGAATCCAAACGGCTTACTTACGCCTACAATAGCGTTATATATATTTTATTTCTGGTTGATCTGCTGGTGGCTGTCCTTGCTGCAGTGCATATACTAGCCAATTGTGAGGAATTTGGAGTGAGACTTGCGACCGCTGTGTTTAGCGCTTAGTGACGCACATATCCATCGCAAAGACCGAAGTGGGACAATTTATTAGGGGTTGGATTTCAATTAGGCACAGTCTGCCATTTCCTTTTTATTTTCCTTTTATTTTTTCATTACTCAGCATCATCTCATTAGTGTGCTTTCATACTTGGCTAGAAAATAGCCATAGCAATAGGATAGCATTGTTCGGTTTTAAAAACTAAAAAACACAAAAAAAAACTAAAAAACACAAAAATTGTTAACTTTGTCGCCACCCTGCTGTGTTATCCACAAAATATACTGGCAAACTTTTACCATTTAAGGATATTATTTCAGCGCTTCTTGCGCATCTGTTTACATTCCCCTCACAACATTTGTATGGAACAACAGGAGTGAGGGCCCTGTTCGCAAGAGCTAACAGTCTATGAGGATGAAGGGGTGACACAAGAGGTAAAAGAATATATAATGGTCAAGCCATTCTTCTTAGGGAATAGAACAAAATATAATAAGTGGAATTGCTGTCGCTTGAACCACTCAGCCGTCATCTTATATACCAGGTCCAGGGTGAATGGGACTGCAGAGAAGTCTGGTGCCTGTTGGTTGCTGGATATCAGATGGGAGGACGACACAGGACGGGTTAGTAGAAGAGTTAAAACTTCATGCAGTTAATGAGTGTTATAGGCTTGCCTAAAGAAATGGGTTTTAAGAGCACGTTTGAAACTTTGGAGGTTAGGTATACTGTTTCTCGTTGTTTGTTCACTCAATTATTCGTTATATTTCTTTCCATTTTTTTATGGTTATTTCTTTTTTTTTCCACCTTTTCACTGTTCAGCGTGTATGGGCAGAAGAAGAAGGAGTTGGAGGAATTGGCGGAGGAGGAGGAAATGGGCAGTCAGGCCAGTGAGGGGAGTGAATTCTTGCCGGTTGGGACTCTGGCGCGTTGGCAGATTTCATGCTAGGCGCCTATCCTGTGACCCTCGCGTTCAAAGAATTTATTCCAGCTCCGATTACTGGGTATTCACTCTCCTGACCCACGGTACAAGCAAAATCTTTCCACTCTCATCCCTGGAGAGGAAAGGAATGTGAGAATGCATGAATACCAGCAGGCCCTGGGCACAAGCGAAACAGTATTTCCCTTCTGACAGCGCTAGCGGCAGAGTGCGTAGTTGCGGGACAAGTAGCGAGGGAGAGTAGGCGAGCAGGAGCTTGTCCAGCACTGGCAGGGTACGCTTTACAAGGCTTTTGCCAGCTTTATGTCACCCCACAAGACACTGTCACCTGTCCCCAGTCTGCCAGAGTAGGGCTGATCTTTACAGAAAGATGGTGAGGAGTACGTAGCTGACCATACCATCGTCCTAATGATCAACAGCTCCCTACAACTACTGGGTTTCAAAGCTGGACATGTGGCACGAACTGGCGCTGTACGCCTTGGAGGTTCTTGCCTGCCCTGCCGCTAGCGTCTTGTCCGAGCGGTTTTCAGTGCAGCTGGTGGCATCATCACCGATAAGCGTACACGTCGACTGACAGAGCTGACAGGCTGACGCTTATTAAGATGAATAAAGCCTGGATTTCTCATAATTTCAATCTCCACCAGGTAAGGAAGCTCAACCTGAATAATTTATTGCACTCCTCCTCCTCCTCATTTTCCTCCTCTCCTCCTCTTTGTACACTAAAGCAGAGGAAACTGGCTATTTTTGACAGCCACGGCTTAGCTATAGTACTTTGCATTTATTTTTCTGGGGGCCACCACCTCGTCCTCTGTTTTAAACAATTTTTGGGAGTGCCACATACAGGCACTCAATCTATTCAATTTCTGGAGGGCCACCTACCTGCTCCTCTGGTTTGAAACCTTTTGGACTGCCACATACAGGCACTCATCTATTTCATTTTTCTGGAGGGCCACCTACCTGCTCCTCTGGTTTGAAAACTTTTTTGGACTGCCACATACAGGCACTCAATCTATTTCATTTTCTGGAGGCCACCTACCTGCTCCTTGGTTTGAAAACTTTTTGGACTGCCACATACAGGCACTCAATCTATTTCATTTTTCGAGGGCCACCTACCTGCTCCTCTGGTTTGAAAACTTTTGGACTGCCACATACAAGCACTCAATCTATTTCATTTGTTCTGGCGTTTTCAAACCAGAGGAGCAGGTAGGTGGTCCTCCAGAAAAATTAAATAGATTGAGTGCCTGTATGTGGCACTCCCAAAAATTGTTTAAAACAGAGGACCGGGTAGGTGGCCCACCAGAAAAATTAAATACATAGAGTACTATAGCTAGAGCCAGTTGGCCCTGGAAAAAAAATAGCCAGTTTCCTCTGCTTTAGTGTACAA
>WNYA01000699.1:112806-123219 GCA_019512145.1 Engystomops pustulosus
TGCGATTATGCAGCCTCAGAGGCATCCATGCATGCTGCCCCTGCTGTTTCCTGTCCATTTCCGTGGTGTTTCCATCCTTTTCTGAGGTTCCCAGGTGTTTGGCCAAGCTTCCCTGTGCAGAGCCTTGGTCCCCTTGAAAAATGCTCGAGTCTCCCATTGACTTCAATGGGGCTCGTTATTCGAGACGAGCACTCGAGCATCGGGAAAAGTTCGTCTCGAATAACGAGTACCCGAGCATTTTAGTGCTCGCTCATCTCTAGTTATTATCCATCCGTTCCGTTATTTGATAAACCAAAATATGTGCCTGCACCATCATGGGTGCAGGCACATATGGGCACGTATGGGTCATCATGACCATTTCTATGTGGTAGGTTTCCTTTAAGGCACTTCCGTGGCCAAAACTCATGACCTGGTAAATGTTCTAGTTATTTCAAATAGGGATTTAACCAAAGCAGAGTGTAAGGAGACCAACCACTTCCAGTAACATCGTCCCCATAAATATCCACCAGAGAGGTCCATACTGACACCGCACCAAAGCCAGGATTGTCAAAGCTTTGTAAGAACATACCAATGCAGATCTTATTCTTCCTGTATATATATCCCAGGATCTGTACATTGATGCAAACTAGGATGGTGCTACATAATGATGTATTTAATATACTGGAACAGGAGAGGACACGGACTTGTAACTAACCTCCTACTAAACGTGGACAAAAATAAAGAAATAGTCATAGACCTACAGCGGAAGAAAACAGCCCATGATCTGATCTTAATAATAGGCAGAGCCTATTAGGCAGACAAGGTCCATACCTAGAACTATTGTGGTGTTGTAACCGATGATCAGCGAGAATGGACAGCGAGCAGCGACGTGGCACTCAAAAAGCTGCCTCCAAAATGTCCTTCCTCAGGAAACTTAAGTCATTCAACATCTGTAACAAAATTCTAAAGATGTTTTACAATCTACTATCGCAAGCTTTATTTGCTACGCCATTGTCTGCTAGGGAGGCTCAGTCAAAAAGCAGGAGCATAATTGGCTGTCCAAAATCACCAGAAGGTCACGAGGCATTGTTGGCGATAGATTGAGCCCAATGACAGTATTTGGCAGGTTAGGAGTCGCAGCAAGTTCATCTCCATTGCAGGAAACACATTGGGCATCATTTACTTGGGCCCGATTCGCATTTTCCAGACGTGTTACCCGAATTTTTCCAATTTGCGCCGATTTTTCCTGAATTGCCCCGGGATTTTGGCACACGCGACGGAAATCGGGGGCGTGGCCGTACGAAAACCTGATGGATTCGGAAAAACCACTGCATGTAAAAAAAAAAGTGTCGCTCAACAAGCACTTACCTTCACCCACGATAGGACGGTGGACTTCAGTGCATTCCGATGGTCTTCAGCGCAGCAGCGACACCTGGTGGACGTCGGAGGAACTACCTTAGTGAATCCTGGCTGGACCCGAATCCACCACAGAGAACGCGCCGCTGGATCGCGAACGGACCGGGTAAGTAAATCTGCCCCACTACATCCAATGCACCAAGAACTTATCCAACATCGGGAACACGAGAAGGACCGGTACGGGCAGATAGCTACCGAACGAGGTTACAGACAACTCCTTATAACCAAGAGCCATCTAATTTACACCAAATGTGTCAAGAAGCAGCCAAACCAACTTAATAACCCCCGCTCGCCCCTACCACGAAAGTCCCCCCCCCCCCAGCCATATGGTACCACTATTTCCTGTGTTACATCTGTTTTTCTCACTGTCTATGATTTTTCATTTGTGTAATCTAAATGCTGGGGCCATGTACACCACAACTTCCAAAGGGATCAATGAAGCTTTATTGTATCATATTGTATTGTAAAGTAAGTTTATTAGTACAGGCGGTCCCCTACTTAAGAACAACCGACTTACAGACGGCCCCTGGTTACAAAACGCACCTCTGGATGTTGTTAAATTACTGTACTTTATCCTTAGGCTACAAAAAGCTATAACAGTTATCACAAGTGTCTGCAATTAAGCTTTATTATTAATCTTTGTTCTTATGACAATCCAAAATTTTTAAAATCCAATTGTCACAGAGACCAAAAAAATTGTCTCTGGGGTTACAATGATAAAATATACAGTTCCGACTTACATACAAATTCAACTTAAGACAGATCTACAGTACCTACCCTTGTACGTAACCCGGGAACTAAGTTCCAATGAACTAATATCCTAGGGCAAGCGTACGGTCAAAATGTTCATAGTTACTGAGTTTCAAAAGGTTTCAGTATTGGTACTTTTTATTATTTGTGGGGCACAGAATAATTCCATAAGCTGTACAACGGTTAGGCATTTATGCATTACATGTAAGAAACCAATAGAAGTACAAGAAGATAGAACACTACATGGACCTGGACATTGTGGAAGGAAGCGCTCATCTCCATGATCTCGCAGGGGTTAGTTCACTAAGGTCCCGCGGATTCACCACTTTCGTCGGATTTTAGAAATTTGAGCGATTTGCGCCCGCTGTGACAGCAATTTAGAAGGGGATTATGGTCCACACACGACCGGTTTTGGCGCAGTTGCGCTGACTTTTCATTTTTGGGCGACAGAAATGGGGGGGTTGCGGACGGACGATCCAACGGCTTCGGCCTGAGGTGGGATTTAACTTACAAGATGGTCGCGCAAGACATGAAGTGACACTTGCCCACAGGCGAGCCAAGGTGAAACACCTCCGGGGACCTGTGGTGTGGGGAGCAAGGACACATGCAGGATATCGGGACGCACGATCTAGGTGACTCCCTGCAAAGCGCATTATACAACGGAAAAATTATGCCTTACATGCACCAGAGAAAGAAGGTGAACTCCGGGGACCGAGCGGGAAGCAAACACATGCCAGATATAGGTGCAAGGAGTCGTTAGTGACCTCCCCAGCAACAGCGCATTATACACGGACAATGCAGTTACCATGCACCAGGCAGAAGTACTCCGGGGACCCTGAGTGGGGAGTGCACATGCAGGAATTCAGGGCGCACGATTTAGTGACTCCCTGCCAAGCGCATTATACACGGATAATGCACTTACATGCACCAGGAAGAAGAAGGTGAACTCCGGGGAACCTGAGCGGGGAAGTAACAACATGCAGGATACGGGGCACGATCTAGGACTCCCCGCACAGCGCATATACACGATCAATGCACTTACATGCACCAGGAAGAAGAAGGTAAACGCCGGGGACCTGAGCGGGAAGCGACACATGCAGGATATCGGGTTGCAATCTTAGTGACTCCCCGACAAAAGCCTTATACCAGACAGCCACTTACATGCACCAAGAAGAAAGAAGGGGAGACTCCAGGGACCTGAGCGGGGAAGCGACACATGCATGGATATCGGGGTGCGGGTGAAGGGATCTAGTGCCTCCCCGCACAAGCATTATACACGGAAAATGCACTTACAATGCACCAGGAGGAAGAAGGTGAAACTCAGGTTACCTGAGCGGGTAGCAAGACATGCAGGATATCGGACTCGATCTTAGTGCTCCCCACACACCGCATTATACAGCAATTGCACTACATGCACCAGGAAGAGAAGGTGAACTCCAGGGTAACCTGAAGCGGGGAAGTGACACATGCGGATATTTGGGTGCAGTATCTTAGTGACTCCCCGCACAGCGCACTTATACACAGCACATGCACGTTACATGCACAGGAAGAAGAAGGTGAAACTCCGGTGGACTGAGCGGGGAAGCGACACATGCAGGATATCGGGCGCACGATCTTTGTGAATCGTGGAAGAGTGCATGATCGTACAACGCACAGCAGGGATCGCGACAGGACTGGGTAAGTAAATGTGTCCCATAGAGTTGGGCAAGCTTATACATGGTGGACTGCAGCAAGGCAAATGTTGCAGCATGCTAACATGTGGCAGCAGGAAGCTGACGTCACCCCCTCCCGAATGAAATGCAACCACAATGGGGCAGATTTAGTTACTTGGTCCTGTTGCGATCCCGCGGTGCGTTGACCCGTCGAGGATTCGGGTCTGCCGCAATTCACTAAGATAATGCGCACGAGTTCCTGAATCCGTCGCTTCTGTGCTGAGGTCCCAAAGAACCCAAAGAAAATGCGCTCCGCAGACCCTTAGTAAATGAGCCCCAATGTGGCTACCTTTACTGTGGGCTACAATATCCTGCTGTAGTTTGTGGAGAGACATCCAGCAGTAGTTAGTGCACTCTGTCGGAGCAGTGCAGGGGGCGCCAGAATTAAGAACAGGTGCCACAAATCATGAATCTTGCCCCTAAACACTACACAGGTAACTGCACACAGTACAGACTGCGCTCATTTTAGTAAATGTGGGCTAACCATGTCAGCACTTCAGCTCCCCCATGAGAGTAGAGAGTGAGAATAAGAGCACAATCTGCCCCAGCATCTCAGAACCAGACCTGCATATTTGCGCTTTTCTTGGCCATAATTTCTGCAGTGAATGACAATAGCATCAAACACGTTAACAATCCCAAGAAGCGGACATGGTCCTCCACCACATGAGCACCAGGTGGGTGCGACTTGTTTTAACCCTGGTCCTTTATTGTGTTACCATGTTTCACTATCTTTACCTATAACTTTTTCCCCCATGCACAGAGCTGTATGTGGCTTGTACTTTGGGAAGTAAGAAAAAAGTTCCAAATATAGTGAAATTAGTGAAAAAACATATTTGCTCCATTTCTTTGTGGGCTCTGCTGTTACCATGCACTTTAACCCCTTAAGGACGCAGCCTGTTTGTGCGTTAATGCTCAGTCCTTTTTTTAGAAATGTGACCAGTGTCTCTTCGTGTGGTAATAACTTTTCATCGCTTTAAGATCTCCCTGTGATTTTGAGAATGTTTTCTCGTGAGACATTGTAGTTTATGTTAGTAATATCATTTCGGTAATCCGCTTTTGGGGGTAAAAATTTTGGACAAATTTGAAAAAATTTACAATTTTCAAAGTTTTAAATGTTATACTTTTTAGACAAAGTCACACCACAAATTTTTTTTGGTAGAAACCTTTTGCCATTGGTCTTCTTTTTATTTCCATTATTTGTTTTACGTTTCCATTTTTTTTTACGAATGTGAGAAGGTTTGAAGTTTTTGAAAAATGCGAAATTTTTGGTGATCAATTCAGTTTTATGAATTTCTCAACCTATTCAAATCAGCATTTAAGAAGTCTGTTAACCCTTTTATTATTTTTCCGGAAGCAAACAAAAATGGATTTGAAATTCTGAAATTTCAATTTTTCATTACAATTTTCCTCATTTAGCCCCAAAATACACACATTCAGAAGAAAATTGAGGTAAATTTACATCCCAAAATTTTTGCCCTGCTTCTTCCGCGTACGGCAATACCAGACATGTGGATGTGAACTGCTGCATTGTCTTACAGCGATGTCCAGAACAGAGTTCGTACCATTGGGTTTTTGGTGGCCAATTTGGCTGCAAAAGTATTGTGGTGCCACAGTATAACTGAAGAGCCGCTGAAGTAACAGTACAATAGAATGGTGACATCTTTTCTATTGTTCTAGTGCCTTGGATAGGAACTCCAGGAGAACTCCCAGGCAATCCAGCAGAAGTCCCGGGCACTCCAGCAGAAGTCCTGTGCACATCGGCACTACTACGTAAGCGCCTTCTCGGAGGTTCCTCAGAGTCGCTTTGTGGGGACGAGGTAGACAAATAAAACGGACACTCGTCCCCACTAGCTGACTCCGTATCGGAGGCCATATAATTATAGACCTCCAAATCAGTATATGTCTTCTGGGACATGATGGGGTGGGGATAGTATGCAACCTACACTATACCTACACCACTCCACCTACTTCACTACACCACACAATGCCTTCTCCTCCACACAACGCCTTCTCCTCACAACGCCTGCTCCTCCACTAAACGCCTTCTCCTCCACATACACCTTCTCCTCCACTAAACGCCTTTTCCTCCACACGATTTGCACTTAAAAGTGCAGTTTGAAGGGAAAGGGAATACAGACGATGGAGGGTATAGTACAGGGAAGTGGGATTACACTGAGAGGGGGATGGAGAATGGGTGTAGTGGTTTATGCACACTCTACAGGACAGATCCCAAGACACTCTGCTCTCCAACACTACCAAATGCAGAATGGCGGCGTTGGAGAGCGTGGAGGGTCTTGGATCTGCCCTCCCCAGTAAATGATCGCTACGATTGGCCAGTCTGTACAGACGGGGCAATCGCAGCGATCGACATCACAGGACCAATCAGATCGGTCCTGTGATGTCAGAGGGGGACGTCCCCTCGCGATCCCGGCATACCGAAGGTATGTCTCGCGACGGGATGACGTAATTTAACCCCGGAGCGGCCAGCCCGCAGTCTCCGATCGCTGCAATTGGCCATCTGTACAGACGGGCCAATCGCAGAGATCGACATCACAGGACCGCCATGACAGGTCCTGTGATGTCAGAGGGGGAATGTCTCGCGACGGGATGACCTAATGTCTGCATGTTGCGCAGCTGGCGGATATATCCGCAACTGAGCGCTAACTCACTGCGCTCAGTGACGGATATATCCGCCACGAGAGAGGCAAGGGGTTAAGTAAAGCATTGCCTTTGTTCACTTTCAGTAAGACCTTGATCACTTTTGATGAAAATGTGGCGCTTTGGACAATTAGGCATATCTGGATTCCACCAGTTTAGAAAACTTGCATAACGCCCCTATCATCTCTTCAATATATCAGATGTTCTTGCTCTATCTCTGGTATCACCCCATCTCCTCAGAATCACAGGCTCTCCGATTTCGCCCATATTTCCGTATCAGACCCTCTCTCCCTCCGGTATTGCTGCTACCTCCTCAGTGTTGGTCCCTCTCTCTCTCTCTGGGATCGCCCCTATCTCCTCAGTATCGGACCCTCTCTTCCTCCGGTGTCACTGCTATCTCCTCAGTATCGGACCCTCTCTCTCTACAGCAACGGACCCTCTTTCTCTCCGATATCGTCCCTATCTTCTCAGTTACTGACCCTCTCTCCGTTATCGCACCTTTCTACTCAGTTTCGGACCTGATTTCCGGTATTGCCCCCAGTTCCTCAGTATCGGATGCTCTCTCTCTCCGGTATCTCCTCAGTATCGGATCCTCTCTCTCCATTATCTCCTCAGTATCAGACTCTCTCTCTCTGGTATCGCCCCCCCTCTGTCTATCTCTGGTAATGCCCCCTCCTCTCTCTCTCTGGTATCTCTCTCTCTCTGGCATCTCTCTCTCTCTGGCATCTCTCTCTCTCTTTTTCCCCCATGCACAGAGCTGTATGTGGCTTGTACTTTGGGAAGTTAGAAAAAAGTTCCAAATATAGTGAAATTAGTGAAAAAACATATTTGCTACATTTCTTTGTGGGCTCTGCTGTTGCCATGCACTTTAACCCCTTAAGGACACAGCCTGTTTGTGCGTTAATGCTCAGTCCTTTTTTTAGAAATGTGACCAGTGTCTCTTCCTGCGGTAATAACTTTTCATCGCTTTAAGATCTCCCTGTGATTTTGAGAATGTTTTCTCGTGAGACATTGTAGTTTATGTTAGTAATATCATTTCGGTAATCCGTTTTTGGGGGTAAAAATTTTGGACAAATTTGAAAAAATGTACAATTTTCTAAGTTTTAAATGTTATTCTTTTTAGACAAAAAGTCACACCTCAAATTTTTTTTGGTAGAAACCTTTTGCCATTGGTCTTCTTTTTATTTCCATTATTTGTTTTACGTTTCCATTTTTTTTTACGGATGTAAGAAGGTTTGAAGTTTTTGAAAAATGCAAAATTTTTGGTGATCAATTCAGTTTTATGAATTTCTCAACCTATTCAAATCAGCATTTAAGAAGTCTGTTAACCCTTTTATTATTTTTCCGGAAGCAAACAAAAATGAATGAAATTTCAATTTTTCATTACGATTTTCCTCATTTAGCCCTAAAATACACGCATTCAGAAGAAAATTGAGCTAAATTTACATCCCAAAATTTTTGCCCTGCTTCTTCTGCGTACGGCAATACCAGACATGTGGATGTGAACTGCTGCATTGTCTTACAGCGATGTCCAGAACAGAGTTCGTACCATTGGGTATTTGGTGGCCACAGTATAACTGAAGAGCCGCTGAAGTAACAGTACAATAGAAAACCCCCAAAGATGTCACCATTTTGGAAACTAGACCCCTCAAAGAATTTATCTGAGGTTGTGGTGAGCATTTTAACTCCCAACATGCTAAATAGTTGCAGTTGTAAATTGGTGCAGAGTAAAAAATGTGTTTTTATCTCAAAAATGCAATTTAAGTGCCAAATATATTGTGCTCAACCCATGCCACTTTAAACAAACAGTTTCTAGACTAGTACAGTAGAAACCCCTAAAATCTGACCCTATTTAGAAACTACACCCCTCCATGAACAAATCTAGGGGTGTAGTGAGCAATTTAACCCCACAGGGGGACCCTAAGGATGATGCATAATGGATAGAGCATAGTACAAATTATCCATTATGTTATCTTGTGCCCAGCTCCTTTCACGGGAGGCAAACACCCCAAAGATCATGATGTGGGTTCTCCTGGATACGGCAATACCCCATATGTGGCAATAATTTACAGACTGGGCACACGGCAGAGCTCAGCAGGAAAGGTGCGGCATGCAACATGATGTATAAACTGTGTGAGCTGTGTGCATCAAGGTACAATTTAACATCCAGGGACATGTGATATATCCTAAAACACTCCTTCATACATGGTTTGTCGGGGCATGGGTCACACCGATATATGGATTCCCTCCTTATGCCCCTTTTGTGGCAAACCCTGCACCTTTTTCGATTCCTTCCCTTGCTGGCTGTTTGGGGAACTTCTCCTGGAAAGTGCTGCCCTGGTACAATCCGTGATGTGGCCTTGCTTCCAAACGTACTCTCACTCCCCCCTTCCTTGTCTCTAGAAATCAACTTCTTCACTATCACCTCTTGAAATTCCAGGAAAATTCCCCTCTGGCCAGCACATCGATGAAGCATGTAAGCATTACATAGTGCTATCTGCATGATGTGCACAGCCAGCTTTTTGTACCACACCCTCGACTTCCGCATGGCATTGTATGGCTGAAGCACCTCGTCCGACAAATCCACCCCTCCCATGTACTTATTGAAATCCAAAATACAGTCTGGCTTGGGGGCTTCTGCACTGGTAACTCGTACATGGGCAGGGGTGGTGCTGTGCCCAAGTATTGTTGTTAGTACAAGGACGTCCCTCTTGTCCTTGTACATAACACTCAATACCGAGTCGCTGCTTAGCGACAGGTAGAGGTGGCAGACCTGGTCCAATAGTGGGTGCACCAAACTTTCCAGCAATTCCCAGGAAGGGGGGGGGGGAATTCAGGGGGCAATTCCTAGAGTCCTTCCCCCTTCATATATACTGAACCTAAAAGTGTACCCTGATGCCTCTTACACAGCTTATACATCCTTCACACATACCTTGGACCTCTTAGGGGGCCGGTAATGGCGGAAACTGAAGGCTCTGTTTGAAATGTACCAGGGACTCGTCCACTGATATGTGCCTCTTTGAAGTATACACATCCATAATTTGGGCACTCAGGTAGTCTAATGTGGGTCAGACCTTATATAACCTTTCATAACTGGGGTCATCCCTGGGTGGGCACTGAGAATTGTCAGCAAAATGCAGACACCTATGGAGGGCTTCAAAACGCATCCTATTCATTTCTATGCGGAACATGGGTGTGTGGCACAGTATGTCTGTGCTCCAATAGTCCCTGATAGAGGGCTTTTTGACGAGTCCCATAAGAAGTACTATGCCCCAATACTTCTCAATCTCTGCTGCACTAACAGGGGTTCACCTCTGGGGTTGTGAATACAAAGAAGTGGAGTTTTGGGCAATGTATTGTGCAGTGTAGAGATTGATCTGAGAAACCATCAGATCAATTAGGTCCTTGCTAAAAAAGAACTTAAAAAGTCCACTGGTCTGAGCCCTGCCGTGTATCCCTGGACTGGCCGTAAAATCAGGGACCTGAGGGGCATAGTTACTGGAGGTCACCCATGTGGAGTGCCCGGGACTTCTCCTGGAGTGCCTTGGATAGGAACTCCAGGAGAACTCCCAGGCAATCCAGCAGAAGTCCCGGGCACTCCAGCAGAAGTCCTGGGCACATCGGCACTACTACGTAAGCGCCTTCTCGGAGGTTCCTCAGAGTCGCTTTGTGGGGACGAGGTAGACAAATAAAACGGACACTCGTCCCCACTAGCTGACTCCGTATCGGAGGCCATATAATTATAGACCTCCAAATCAGTATATGTCTTCTGGGACATGATGGGGTGGGGATAGTATGCAACTTACACTATACCTACACCACTCCACCTACTTCACTACAACACACAATGCCTTCTCCTCCACACAACGCCTTCTCCTCACAACGCCTGCTCCTCCAC
>WNYA01000700.1:0-123198 GCA_019512145.1 Engystomops pustulosus
TGTGTGATGAGATAATAGGCGTGATGACCTCTGTTCTTGTGTGATGACCTCTGTGTTCTTGTGTGATGAGATAATGGACGTGATGACCTCTGTGTTCTTGTGTGAGGAGGTAATGGCCGACCACGAGGGGAGGCCATTTAACTCACCGGATGAAGTCTTCGCTGGTGGAGCTGACTTGTCCTGATGAGAAGACTGTGCTTTGTCCTGTTCAGATGGTTGGTGATGTTCGGAAGCTGAAGTGATGCGTTGAGGTGGTTGCTTGATGATGTCAGAGCTGCGAGGTGGAGCTTGAGAGCCTTGGCTGCCATGACGGGATGACCTCTGGGACTGCGGTGGATGTAGATGAGCTGAGGATCTGTTTTCGGATTCCTGGCGAGTTGTTGGATGCTCCGATGTCCGCCTGGAGCGCTTGGTCAGGCGGTGAGGGGAGTCTCGGTGACGGGTGCGGGTGTGTGAGTGCGCCACCTCGCGGCCACTGGAACCCGGTGACGATGGGCTGTTGTAGTGTCTGCGGCGTCCTCCGTGATAATGATGATGATGGCGGCTGGTGAGAGGAGCTCAGAGCCAGTATCGGCAGCCCGCCTGCGGTATGGCCTCTGGGAGTCCACTCTGCTTTGACGTTGCTGCTTGTAGGACGGGGATCTGTGGCTCCTGTGTCTGTGGTGCGCCGTGGACATAGAAGTCTCTTCCGCATCAAGGGTATGCAGAGAGGACTCGGGAATAGGAGAGTAGGGAAGGGGAGCTGCCCAGGGATCCAGGGCTGTGGTGTTGGCTGGGCCGGGACGCAGGCTGTGGATAGAGCTGCTGGCGGCTCCTGAGTTGGTGGGGGTATGTGACAGGGAGGGGGGCTTGGGGCTGACTGGGGAGTAGGCCCTAGCCTGGTATGGGGCTGCCTGGGGAGAAGGCCCGAGGCCTGGAGTGTGGGTAGGCCCGAGGTCTGCTGAGGGGCCTAGGGCTGGAAGGGGGATAGGCCGGAGGCCTGGTGCCGAGCCCAGGGCTGCGTGATGGATAGGCCCGAGGCCTGCAGCTGGCTGGCGTGGGTCCCGAGGCCTGGTAGCAGGCCCAGGGCAGGCTGAAATATAGTCCCGAGGCCTACCGGAAGTCCCCGGCCTAGGCGCCGGGTAGGCCTGAAGCCTGCCGCACGGCGGGGGAGGGTCGATGGGGGTGCCAGAAGGGCTGGGGAAAGGCCGGCCCCGCCGTGGGAGGAACAGGACGGGGATCGCTGCCGAGGGAGGGCGGCTCGGCTTGCCAGGGGCCCGGCCGGGTGCGGAGGCCGCAGGCTGGTGCTGGAGGTGAGTGGTGGGGGGAGCTGGATCGCGGAGGTGAGATTAACAGGAGGTGGGAGGTTGGTGGGCGGCATAGCGGGCGCCTCGGAGGAGAGGAGAGGATGATCGGGAGGGATGGCGGGCGCTGCGGAGGAGAAGGGGTTACCTTGTAGTCCGGGAGCTAGGGAGGCCGGGCATCGGGGCTAAAAGCGGAGACCAGCCGGGACCTGAGCTGGAGGTGAGGAGAGCGGGGAGGTCCATTTGGCCGGGGCCGGGCCTGGTGGTGAGCAGACCGGAGATGGGAGCAGGGGGGAGGGGTGAGCGGGCAGCAGCGCTGGGGTAGGTGAGCGGGCAGCAGCGCTGGGGTGCAGGGCAGGGGAGCGGGCAGCAGCGCTGGGGTGCAGGGCAGGGGAGCGGGCAGCAGCGCTGGGATGAAGGGGTGCAGGGCAGGGGAGCGGGCAGCAGCGCTGGGGTGCCAGAGGATGGAAACCTACCCCTTTGCATTCTTCTCAGCAGGGATCCCACGACGATCCTCCTGGGCAGTCGGTGTCCCACGTGGTCTGGACGACGCCATCTTCTTCTGGCCCGGGCCGCGCTTCCTGGCTGGTGCAGGTGATGATCTTCTTCAGGGGAAGTCCTCCATCTTCTGCCAGCTGCTCCCGTGGAGGAGGTAAGGAGCACTGGGTGGGTGGTGGTGACAGGGTGGCGGGCCGCCGGGCGGGGGTGGTGGCTGTACCCTCCAGGATGGAAGCCACTGCAGAAGGATTCGGTCCTAGGAGATGGGTGTCCTCTTCAGGGACGTCCGCTTCTTGAACCGACCCCGCAGCAGGGCGCTGCAGGAGGGTATCCAGCATGGCTGCACCATCCAGGGCCATGGGTTGAAGCACTTGTTCTTCTAGGGAAGCCATGCTGGGTATTTGCAGAGGGGTCTCTGACTTCTCGCCTCTTCGGTCCAGGGGGCAGAAGGAAAGAGGCCCCCCCCCACGTGCTCTCGGACTTTATAAAACCACCGGGCGGGTCCTTACCCGCCCCCAAACACCGCCTCCGGTGACCTCACACTGGAGGGGTAAAGGGGCAAGCCCCACCAGCCTACCAGAAGGCTTGAAACCACCCCCTACAGTCCTCAGCCCCTTCGCTATTTGCTTTGGGGCTTGTTAGTCTGGCAACAGACTATGAACAAGGACAGTGTGCCCTATATCTGTACCCAGGGTCGGACTGGACTCAATATCTGGAGCCATTGAGGGGGCCACCGATATAATAATAGCACTAGACCCGGTTGCTGAAGCGTCATGCATGCATATAGCACAATCAAATTACAATGACAACGACATCTTTTAGATATCATTTATATTGAGTGCGACGTGGACAGACACTTTGCGGCTCCCTTCGCTCTCTGACCCTGGAAGTACAGCCTGTATGTATAAAATAACTAGGAGGATATATATAAAATGGAAGAATGGGGGCTGTACATATGAAATTAAATGAGGAGTGGGATGTATATCATAAAATTAAATGAGGTGGGGGTTGTGTATATGCAATTAAATGAGGGGTGGAGCTTTATATATATGGAACTAAATGAGGAGGGGGCTGCGTATATTAAATTAAATGATCAGGGGGCTGTATATATGAAACTAAATTAGGAGGGGGCTGTATATATGAAACTAAATTAGGAGGGGGCTGTGCATATACAATTAAATAACGAGGGGGCTGTATAAATGAGACTAAATGAGGAGGAGCTGTATATATGAAATTACAGTAAGGCCTCATTCACACGACCGTGAGGGGGACAGTGATCTGGTCGCATGATTTGCGACCAGATCACAGCCCCCCATAGACTTACATTACTTCTGGTAGTGATGCGGTGAGCAAACGATGTCTCACCGCATCGTGACCAGACCAAATGCGGCCATTCCAATAGAAATGTATGGAAGTGTAAAATATCCGGTGTGCTTACGGTGCCAGAAAGGATCCACCGCATGCGGCCGTTCACTGTGCTGTGGGTTGCTGTGGAGACGCGATCACGTGACCTCGGCACTGCTGTCAGCTGAGTGTCTGAAGAGTGTGCAGAGCAGGAGCCTGTGAAAAGTAAGTTCAAAGGGTGTGCAAGTGTATGAAAGGGTGTGAAAGAGTGTGCAGTGTGCAAGGGGTGTGATAGAGTGTGCATGGGGTGTGAAAGGGGTGTGATAGAGTGTGCATGGGGTGTGAAAGAGTGGGCATGGGGTGTGAAAGAGTGTGCAGGTGTGTGCATGGGATGTGAAAAGGGTGTGAAAGAGTGTGCAAGTGTATGCAAAGATGCATAAAGGGTGTGAAAGGGTGTGCAAAGATGTGTAAAGAGTGTGCAAGCCATTTAGTATTCCATGCAATGTACTGAATAATTGAGGAAAAAATGCATGCCCCACATTCTCTTTTGGACTCTTTTTTCAGTTTTCACTCTGTTCTCTGCCCTTCATTTTTATGTTTCCATTTTTCACTCCCCTTTTTTATTTTTCCATGTACAGAGCTGTGTGACGGCTTGTTTTCTGTGTAACAAACTGCACTTCATAGCGATGGTATTTAATATTCCATGCCCTGAAATGGGAAGCGGGAAACAAATTCCAAGTGCAGTGAAATCGTTTTTGTCCCCTGCACTGGTAAATGCCGCGATTTGTGCCAGCACCAACTGATGTGTGTAATATATATATATTTACACACACACATTTATATGTATATGCAGGCGGTCTCCTACTTAAGAACACCCAACTTACAGACAACCCGTAGATATAAGCGGACCTCTGGATGTTGGTAATTTACTGTACTTTACCCTTAGTACATAGGGGCAGTATTAAAGTAGTTATATTCCTCTACATAGGGGACAATAATATAGTAGTTATATTCTTGTACATATGGGGCAGTATTATAGAAGTTATATTCTTGTAGATAGAGGGTAGTATTATAGACGTTATATCCTTGTACATAGGGGGCAGTATTATAGTTGTTATATTCTTGTACATAGGGGGCAGTATTATAGCAGTTACATTCTTGTACATAGGGAGCAGTATTAAAGGGAACCCGTCACCACTATTTTGACAAATACAGGTAGTGGCAGGTTCCTATAGAGCTCTAGTAACTATCTGACACCCTGCTTGTAGCTAAAAATTATTCCCCTCAGATCCCCATAAAATCAGAGTTATAATCTTGCCTGGTATCTATGCAGCTTTGGAGCGAGTCCACGGGGGCGTGGCCTAATGTCATGTGAACAGGGTGACATCATCAAAGGTCCTTGAGCTACTTAATATGAAAACTATACCCCATGTACATATCAGACCACATAAAACAATCACAGCAGCCTCCATGGACTTCTACTCCTCTCCATGCAGGCTGCCGTGATTTCATGTGATAAAATATGCTGTGATTTCATGACATATATACTTAGTGTACAGTTCCTAATGCTACTAAAGCTATAGGACCTGTGATGATGTCACCCTGGTCACATGACATTATAGCAGCATACAGCAATAGGGATGGAGAGGAGCTGCTGGCCTCAGCCTGAGGAGGCCAGGCCCACCTGGGCTCCATGTAACCATGCTTAGTTACCAGGTAAAACTATAAAGTTGAATATATGGGAATCTCAGGGGAATATTTTTTAGCTACAAGCAGGGTGTCAGATAGTTACTAGAGCTCTATAGGAACCTGTCACTACCTGTATTTGTGAAAATAGTGGTGACGGGTTCCCTTTAAAGTAGTTATATTTTTGTACATAGGGGCAGTATTATAATAGCTATAGTCTTGTACATAGGGGGCAGTATTATAGTAGTTATTTTCCTGTACATATGGGACAGTAATATAGTAGTTATGTTCTTGTACATAGGGGGCAGTATTATAGTAGTTTTATTCTTGTACATAGGGGACAGTATTATAGTAGTTATATTCTTGTACATAGGGGGCAGTATTATAGCAGTTATATTCTTGTACATAGGGGGCAGTATAATAGTAGTTATATTCTTGTACATAGCCGGTAGTATTATAGTAGTTATATTCTTGTACATAGGGAGCAGTATTATAGTAGTTACATTCTTGTACATAGGGGCAGTATTATAGTTGTCCTATTCTTGTACATAGGGGGTAGTATTATAGTAGTTATATTCTTGTACATAGGGGTTAGTATTATAGTCGTTATATTCAAGTACATAGGGGGCAGTATTATAGTTGTTATATTCTTGTACATAGGGGCAGTATTATCGTAGTTCTATTCTTGTACATAGGGGGCAGTATTAAAGTAGTTATATTCTTGTACATAGGGGGCAGTATTATGGTAGTTATATCCTAGTACGTAGTAGGCAGTATTATAGTAGTTATGTTCTTGTACATAGGGGGCATTATTATAGTAGTTATATCCTTGTACGTAGTAGGCAGTATTATAGTAGTTATGTTCTTGTACATAGGGTGTAGTATTAGTAAAGTACTGTACCATAATACTGTCCTTTATTTTCAAGAATATATCTTACATATGTGAGGAGGTATTGTAGTAGTTTTATTTTGTATATAGAAGGCAGGATTTACTTGTATCTTCTAAATGTGTTATGGTAGCATTAATCCTGTACATAGTAGGCAATACTTCTTTGCCTTGTACATGTATGGCACAGAGGAAAGGTATTTAAATCTTATCAGTTTGTGTGTTTGCAGCATTTACTATAACAATTTGTCTGTGCTAACTCCACACACATTGTCTGACCACACCTACTTGTTATTACTCCACACAAAGCCCCATCCTGGCGGGGGGCCTCTTACTGCTCCAACACCCCCTCCAGCAGGCCTAGCAGCCCACAGACACAAGGAATGCAGGGATTGCACTGTGAGTGCCACGATCCAGTACTGCACACTGATTAGCATCATTGATAACAAGAGTCTTGGGCCCAGAAGCAGCTGCCGCTGGACTTTGCAACACTAAGGCTGCTCCTGTACATTGGACTATCAAGCATACTCATCCATCAGCAATGATTGCTGCG
Organism: Engystomops pustulosus; assembly: GCA_019512145.1. Lineage (NCBI taxonomy): Eukaryota > Metazoa > Chordata > Amphibia > Anura > Leptodactylidae > Engystomops > Engystomops pustulosus. The sequence continues at coordinate 6,251 of WNYA01000700.1, forward strand.
TTTCTTTCCCCAGTCTCCCCAGGGTAGTATGGGTCTCTCTAAGGCCTTGTCGGCTGCGGATAAGCTGAAAGAATTTGCGTGTGGTTCCAAGCATGGCGCTTGTGCAGGTCCAAATTCTGACCGATCTTCTGCAGCAACATCAGTCTCCTCTTCTGAGAAATCTATGGATTCTCTTCTCTGAAGGAAGTGTCACAACAGCTTCTGAAAGAGATACTGGAAACCAAGTCCTCTCTGACCACTTAGATTGATGAAGTGAGGGTTGATGTTGGTCTACTCCATCAGGACCTTCAACCCTCCAAACCCACATTTCTGACTTCGGTGACAGAAGGGAAGATATTCATGATAGCCTTCGAGAACTGTCGCGCAAGGTTGAATTCTAGCGCCAAAAGGCAGATGACCTATAGAACAAGTCTTGACATAATAATCTGCACATTGTGGGCCTCCCTGAGAGTGCTGAAGGTCAAAGACCAGCTGCATTTGTGGAGCTTTGGGTCATGGAACTCCTTTCAGATGCTCCATACTCCTTGGCTTATGCGGTGGAGCGTGCTCATAGGGTTCCCAGTAAAGTTCCTCCACTTGGCACCCCACTAGGCATCTCTTAGCCCAAATGCTAAATAGTAAGGATTGGGACACTTCCTAAGTACTAGGTAGGGGTGTCCTCTTTCATCGCTCCTGTTCGAAATTGCGATGGAGTCCATAGCCACCCTAACCGCTCTTCAGGAGGTACAAGTGGGGCAGGGGAAAACAGAATTAGCCTTTATGCCAATGACATAGCAAATGTACATGGCTAATCCTGCTGCCACCCTTCCTTGGGCGATCTCTATTCTAAATAGGTTTGGGGACTTCTGTGGCCTACTCATTAATTGGTATAAATGCTTTCTGATGCTACTCCTTATGGAGGGCTATGGTTGGGGCCCTGAGTTCTGAGGCCTTTAAACAGTGGAAGGATTTCAAAACGTGGGTTATATATTGTACAGGACATTTTCGGCTCCACTTCCTTTAATATTGCCCCTTTGGGGACTTATCTCAAAGATAAGGTAAATACTTTGAAGCTCCTGCCTGTGTCTGAAGCCAGGCGCATAAATTTACTTAAAACGATTGCACTGCCAAAACTGTTGTACACTGTAGAGCATGTAGATATCCTGGGCCCAGATTGTTTTTCGCTCGGCTGGACTTGTTATTGACCTCTTTAGTCTGAAGGAGTGGTTATGCAAAGCTCCATCTGTCCACTTTGCGTCGCCTTACGGTATATGCGGGAGCCACCATGTCAGACCTCTTCTTGTATTATCTGTCAGTTCAGCTTCACTATTTCCATGGTTAGGTGTCACCCGGACAGATGGCAGATGCTGAATGATACCTTGCCCGCTTTCTCTTCCTGCTCTCCATGTGTCACGAAAGCCTAACCATCTTCTCCATCTGCATAGGCTGGCCAGACATGATTTGTCTCATGCTATGAAACTTTCAGCTGCACTAGGAACTCTTGCCCATGTTCCCCTCTGGTCCCACACAGGGTTGCTTTATTTCACAGATTTTCAAGATGATTCATACTGGACTGCCAAGGGGCTAGCAAACATTTCTCAACTTCTAGGGGAGGATGGAAAGGCTCTCTCTGTGGAGCCAATTAGATCCACTTTTGACATTCCAGATAGGGAAGTCTATCGTTGCCTGCAGCTATGGCACGCTTTTTTGGCTCAGTTCCCTCCGGCAGAGACCACTTTCTCCTCATTCCCACTTATTGGGGTTCTGCAATCTCAAGGTTCTAGAGGTCTGGTGTTGGTTATCTATACCTACCTCATTTCAGAGCAGATAGAGGGTCCCCTTCTGATAGTCAGAGCTCGATGGGAGGCTCTCATTTCTTCACTATCTGATGAAGACTGGGGGGCGGTCCAGGAGTCTCACTCCTCATTATCACCAATAATAAGTTAATTCAGTTGTTTATCATCCATCAATGCTATATAACTCCAGTCAGGTTGTACGGCATGCATAGATTGCCAAACTGTAGATGTCACAGATGTAAAGCAGGCCTGGCAGATTTCATCCAACTCATATGGACTTGCGACTGCATAGCCGCATTCTGGAGAGAAGTAGTTTCTTTGCTGTCTGACATTCTGAATAAAACCAGTTCCTGCTTCGCCGGCCTTATGCCTAATGGGAGTTACCAGAGAAGATGACTGGTCCCATTATGAAAAGCTGGATGGCGAAAGGCTCTACTACTGTCTCTCAGAGGAAGAAATTAGTTAATCTGACTTTACCTTATGAGAATATAGTTTACAAACACCGTGGATAAGTTCTGTATAGTGTGTCAAAAAACTTTATAAAAATCTTTATATATGTGTTGCCAACAGTTTTTAGTGTGGATTATGACAGTTGTGGACAGATTCTCCCACCTCATCAATGGGAGAATGGATGGAGCCATGCACTGTAAAATCCTCCTTCCCTCCACCAGGACATTAAAAATGGGTTGTGACTGGGTCTGCCAGTAAGACAATGACCCAAAACATACAGCCAAGAAACCAAAGGAGTGGCTCAAAAAGAATCAAATATAGGTAATGAAGTGGCCTAGCCAATCTCCAGACCTTAAAGGGGTTATCTGGCTGTATTAAAAGTTTTGGTAGCGGGCTAGGGCTCCACCAGCTCTTCCGGTGTCCCGCGGTGTGGTCCTTCAGAGCCATGCCCCTGTACATAGGCACACAAGCTTTGCTCCGACAACTTCCGGACGGCCCGACACACCCACCCGTCCCTATGTTCCAGTGCTATATCACCATAAAAAGGCTGATCAGAGAGTTGTTGTGATGTTAAACTCTTAATGCCAAGTTCATATTATTCTAAAACAGTATTCAGCAAACAAGATTTCTGTGTCGGATTCTATCATCATAATTTCATTGGAAAATGTTGCTCAGAAACTTTCCTTTAATTGAAATTTCCTCTAAACTGGGTGAGTCATTTTAGAAAACCAAAATGTTAAAGTGATTTTATTGTTTTTTCCTTGAATGGAGACATGAAAAAAGAATGAATCATTCTATGTTATACCACATTGTTTTGTCATATTGATCATTAAAAGTAGCATTGTAGCATTAAATGAAAGTGACATTTAAGTTTATAACTAGAGATGAGCGAACATACTCGTCTGAGCTTGATGCTCGTTCGAGCATTAGCGTACTCGAAACTGCTCGTTGCTCGGACGAGTATTTTGCCAGCTCGAGAAAATGGCATCTCCCGCCGTTGTGATTTTTGGCAGCCAGAAACAGAGCCAATCACAAGCCAGGAGACTCTGCACTCCACCCAGCATGACGTGGTACCCTTACACGTCAATAGCAGTGGTTGGCTGGACTGATCAGGTGACCCTGGAATAGACTTGCCCCTGCCCGCGCTGCTCGGATCATTCTGTGTCTGGATGCCGCTAGGGAGAGAGCTGCTGCTGGTCAGGGAAAGCGTTAGGGTGTTCTATTAGAAAAGTGTTAGGCAGGAGTGATTCTACAAGAACCCAACAGCCCTTCTTAGGGCTACAATAACGTTTCATTTTACTTTTTTTTTGGTTTGCCTGTGGCTGGGCGTGCTGCCATTAGTAGTGCAGCAAGTACCATATTGTGAGTAATTTGCAGGGAGACTTGCGACCGTTTATCCACTTCAAACACCGAAGTGGGACAATTTATTAAGCGTTTGATTTGAATTAGGCAGAGTCTGCTGATTTATTATTTTTTTTACGTTAATTTCTTTTTATAACTAAAAGTCATCAGGCACAGCACAAAATCCAGTTGTGTGCTGTCCGTGTAGGTTAGAAACTAGCCATAGCGATAGGATAGCATCGTTTTGCTTAAAAAAAATATATAAAATTTAAAGTTTACACTTTAATTTGGAAAATGTTTAACCCGAGGGCTAGGAGTAGAGGACGAGGGCGTGGACGTGGGCGTCCAACTACTGCAGGGGTCAGAGGCCGTGGTCCTGGGCGGGGTGAGACACCACCTGCTGATGAGGGAGCAGGGGAACGCCGCAGCGCTACACTCCCTAGGTTCATCATGTCTCAAGTTACTGGGACTCGTGGTAGACCACTGTTGAGGCCAGAACAGTGCGAAGAGGTGATGTCGTGGATTGCGGACAATGCTTCTAGCCATTTGTCCACCAGTCAGTCTTCCACGCAGTCCACCCATGTCACCGAAATCAGCACTCCTCCAGCTCCTCCACCTCAGCCTCCTTCCCCCCAGTCTGCCCCCTCCCAGTAAAATTTGGCATTTGAACCGGCATACTCTGAGGAACTGTTTTCTGGACCCTTCCCACAGTCACAAACCACTTGTCCGGTTGCTGCTGAGCTATTTTCCGATGCCCAGGTTTTCCACCGGTCGCAGTCTGTGTGTGATGATGACATTATTGACGTAGTGGAAGAAGTGTGTAAAGAGGTGTCAGACGATGAGGAGACACGGTTGTCAGACAGTGGTGAAGTTGTTGTCAGGGCAGGAAGTCCGAGGGGGGAGCAGACTGAGGGATCGGAGGATGATGAGGTGACAGACCCAAGCTGGGTTGATAGGCCGGGTGAACACTGTGCTTCTGAGACGGAGTCGAGTCCTATACCAGAACAGGTTGGAAGAGGCAGTGGTGGGGCCAGACGGAGAGGCAGGGCCAGAGCTGGTGCATCAGCGCCAAATGTTGCCCGTAGTCAAGCTCCCATGGCGAGGGCTAGATTTTCAGAAGTCTGGAGGTTCTTTAAAGAAACACCGGATGACCGACGGACTGTGGTGTGCAACCTAAACTAGCCATAGCAATAGGATAGCATAGTTTTGTTTAAAAAACACAAAAGAAAACAAAAAAAATGTACAGTTTACACTTTAATTTTGAAAATGTTTAACCCGAGGGCTAGGGCTAGAGGAGAAGGGCGTGGACATGGGCGTCCAACTACTGCAGGGGTCAGAGGCCGTGGTCCTGGGCGGGTGAGACACCACCTGCTGATGAGGGAGCAGGGGAACACCACAGAGCTACACTCCCTAGGTTCATCATGTCTCAAGTTACTGGGACTCGTGGTAGAGCACTGTTGAGGCCAGAACAGTGCGAAGAGGTGATGTCGTGGATTGCGGACAATGCTTCTAGCCATTTGTCCACCAGTCAGTCTTCCACGCAGTCCACCCATGTCACCGAAATCAGCACTCCTCCAGCTCCTCCACCTCAGCCTCCTTCCCCCCAGTCTGCCCCCTCCCAGTAAAATTTGGCATTTGAACCGGCATACTCTGAGGAACTGTTTTCTGGACCCCTCCCAGAGTCACAAACCACTTGTCCGGTTGCTGCTGAGCTATTTTCCGATGCCCTGGTTTTCCACCTGTGGGTGATGATGACATTATTGACGTAGTGGAAGAAGCTATAGTACTCTATGTATTTAATTTTTCTGGAGGGCCACCTACACGATCCTCTGTTTTAAACAATTTTTGGGAGTGCCACACACAGGCACTCAATCTATTTAATTTTTCTGGAGGACCACCTACCTGCTCCTCTGGTTTGAAAACTTTTTTGGACTCCCACATACAGGCACTATCCAAATTAAATTGTCTCCATAGCAGCCTCCAAAAGTCGTCCATATATGGTCCCCTTATCAAACGAACTGTGTCAGGCAGAATTTTGGGTTGTTTTAATGGCTTCCACATCAAACTTGTTAACTTTGTCGCCACCCTGCTGTGTAATCCACAAAATATACTGGCAAACTTTTATCATTTACCGATATTATTTCAGCGCTTCTTGCGCATCTGTTTACATTCCCCTCACCCGCCATAACCCAAACTTATAAGAACACTACTACACTTGATCTTATACAAAAGGTTCTTAGAAGTGCTGTTTGGGGAGTAGCCGAGAGACAGGGGCTTGGATTGGCGAAAGCTCGCCTGGCAGCGGAGCGCCAGCTCCATCCCAAGATCCAACTAACATAGTTTTAACTGCAGCACCTTTAATCTACTGTTAAGGAGGGAAACACTCAACATTTGATTAGCTTCTACATACATTGTCGTTGGGAGATCTCTATGGCCAATCAGTACACCCGTTGGTCACATGAGGGAGAATATTGATCTCATACATTGTCGTTGGGAGATCTCAATGGCCAATCAGTACACCCGTTGGTCACATATGGGAGAATGTTGATCTCACTGTTCTCAATATTATGAATGGAGTAGTCACTGATTTACCATAGTGTTAAACTGTCTACTGACACCTCTGGCCCCACAGGAACTTCCAGCCATAGATCAGAGAGACTTTCTTGGGAACAGGAAGTTAAAGCAAGGTGCTTTTGCTAACCTAGTTTTCTTTCTCTCAATATAAGTAATTTAAGCTAAGCACTTGTCTTGAAGAGCATCGAAAATGTATTTGTAGCATAGTGGGATCAACATCTTGAGAGCAGAACTCTTCAATCAAAAACCAAAACACAACATTTGTCATGCCTTGCATCAACCCCAAAAAGCTATTTACTAAGGGTCCGAACGCCGCACTTTCATCGGGTTTCCCAAATATTTCTGATTTGCGCCGAATTCCCCAGGATTTTGGCGCATGCGATTGGATTGTGGAGCATCGGCGCCGGCTTTCACGAGACAGAAATCGGAGGGGCGTGGCCGTTGGACAACCCGACGGATTCAGACAAACCGCAGAATTTAAAAAAGAATTTGTGTCGCAAGATCAGCACTTACATGCACCAGGAAGAAGCAGGTGAACTCCGGCGGACCTCAGCGCAGCAGCGACACCTGATGGATATCGGGCGCACGGACCTTAGTGAATCTCGGCAGACCCGAATCAGGGTCGGACAACGCGCTGCGGGATCGCGATTGGACCGGGTAAGTAAATGTGCCCCATTGTGTTTGGTGGTATATAACAGGTAAGTTATTTACTGTAGTTTTACTCTTCGCTTCTACCCTCGGCGCACCGGCACACATCATTTTGACATATGGTGCCCAATAACTTGCTGTCCTTGTCCACATGGTAGAATTTAGTGCAGCGGTTTTCTGAAAACACATCACATGTAAAATAAGAGTATAGTTATATGTAATATGTAATGTTCAGATCATTAGGAAAAATCTGTTTTTCTCACCTTGAGCGTAATAGTCGTACACAGTGACAGATGCCGGTTGGATGAGACTAACTTTAAAGATCTGTTTAACATTGAATTTGATGCATTCCTCTCGTTTGTGTGAGATCTGTTCAGAGTAAGAGAAGACAAGTTGTCAGATTATTGAAGAAGTGAAACATAAAATGTTAATATATTCTGGCGTATTTGGTTTGAACATGTCATCTCAAGAGTAATTAGCTTGAAGCCAATGAGTGGCCATTGACAAATCAAGCAACGTAAGTTACAATATAAATATGTCATATTACTGGGGGTTTCTCTTCACAATTTGACACGTGAATGGGTCCATGTGGAACTTTCCTTTTACTCCATTACAGGAAAATATTTCGGAGGAGCCATGGCTATGCATTCACATCCCATCGTACCCTTTTTCAGTGATAGTGGCCAATAATTGGTTGCCAACCTACCAAAAATTTATGGCATATACATAAACTGAGGTACCCCAATCAAGCTTATCCGGAGCCCCAACATGGGTTCCTCACCTTTAAGCTACATTCACATGAACGTAGCCAGGCAGGGATATGTCCTGTGTACTGGAGAGAAGGAGGGGTGACCTCTCCCCTCTCCATAGAGATGTACGGCGCATGACCGTGCACACGGGAAAATATAGGACATGTGCGGCACCTTATTGACACATGCTGCCCCTGCTGTTTCCTGTTAATTTTGCCTCCACGATCCTCCACAGTGTCCACCAATGTCTCCATGCAAAACTTTCAACTCTCTATACCCCAGACGCTGGAGCACGAGAGGATATGCAGCACATCATCCCCTTATCAAACGAGCTGTGTCAGGCAGAATTTTCAGGTGTTTCACCAGATACATAGTGGAACTCGGCCCATCTGTCGCCGCCATGCTGGAGACCTGAAGTTGCAATCATAGCAGCGCAATATGGATGCCCCAGTAGTCACTCTTAATCATGGAAGTCATCTCCATGGCTGCCTCCACATGTCGTCCCTTTATCAAACGAGCTGTGTCAGGCACATTTTTCGGGTGTTTCACCAGATACGTTATGGAACTTGGTCACTATGTCGCCACCATGCTGTGTTATCGACTAAATATACCGTCAACCTTTTGTTCACATAGGAAATCATTTCAGCGCTTCTTGCTCACCTCCTTTGGTGAAACCTGAGTCCATTTAGGGTATGACACTGGTACGCCATGACACTCTCTAGCCTGCCACTGCTGCTGCTGCCTCTGCATGCCGTCCCCTATAGTGTCAGGGTCAATTATTGTATGTTTTAGATGCTATCTAGCCTCATTCGGTCACTCTGTCATGGCCATGCTGTTTCCTGTCCATTTCCGTGGTGTTTCCATCCTTTTCTGAGGTTCCCAGGTGTTTGGCCAAGCTTCCCTGTGCAGAGCCTTGGTCCCCTTGAAAATTGCTTGAGTCTCCCATTGAATTCAATGGGGCTCGTTATTCGAGACGAGCACTCGAGCATCGGGAAAAGTTTGTCTCGAATAACGAGCACCCGAGCATTTTAGTGCTCGCTCATCTCTACCTGCATGTATTTCAGTGTTGTCCAAAGGTCTTGGGTTTTGTCTTGGGTAATGAATTTGATTTTGTTGATTTTGAGATAGACCTCTTCAGAGGTGTACGTAACATAAATCTGAAGAGGTAATGTAACATCTGTACCACCCGAAGTAAAAAAAGAGCGAGAGCGACCTATACAGATCGGCCCCCTTGGCTTTATGGTGAACGAACCACTGGAAGTACAAGATAGAGAATTTTTACTGTCCCTTATGGACTTAGAAGAACAGGGTACCCCCAACCCCAATTCAGAGATAGAAGTCGGCTTTAGAAGTGGAAATAAGTCTAGATTTAATCCCCCCATTCCACCAGGAGGAGCACTAGATCAATTCTATAAAAGAGTTCTACAGAGCATGAAGGCCCTAATATATGATAAAGATGACGATAATTTAAATAAAGAAGAAAAAGCAGCCCTGGATTGGCTCAAAAATAACGCAGTAATCATGTCCCGGGACTATTATAAAAAAGAAGCGTATAGGCAACTAAATAACTCCAAGGTATATCAGAAATTGCCATCAGACCCCACCTCCAAAATCAGAATAAACCTTTGCACTCTCCTTAGAAAAGGCATCGAGACAAATCTGCTGAGTAAAACTTTTGCAGAAAAACTTCTCCCGCCCCACCCACAAAAGCCAGGATGGTATTTTCTCCCGAAAATCCATAAAACCCTGCAGTCAACCCCAGGGCGCCCCATCGTGGCCGGAGTAGGCTCTATTACTGAATCGCTTTCAAGATACGTAGATTGGATCTTAAGACCAGTCCTACAAGAGATCCCCACATATCTGAAAGATACAAATGATTTCCTCCGTAAACTCAGAAACGTCCCATGGCAGGATGGATTTAAATTAGCCACGATAGACGTGGAAAGCCTATATACCAGAATTCCCCATGAGATAGGGATAGAAGCAGTAAAGAAGGTGCTCCTTAACTCCAATCGTGACACTAGCCTCGTAGAATTCGTATGCGATGCTATCCGCTTTATCCTCACCAATAATACCTTCCAATTTGAAAACCAGTGGTATAAGCAAATTGACGGCACGGCCATGGGTACGCCCATGGCGTGCACATATGCCAATGTATTTTTAGCCGTTTTCGAAGATAAGTATGTTTTTACAGAAAAAAATCGCTATACCAAGTTCATACATAGTTTCTTAAGATATGTGGATGACATTTTTGTGGTATGGTCAGGTACAGAAGAGGTTTTTCAGGAATTTATGTCGTATATTAATGATAATGTTATGAACATGTTGTTCACCTACAAAATTGCAGAAACACAATGCGAATTCCTGGATGTATTGGTACAGGTCAGAGACTCCTCCCTTTCCACTACTGTTTTTAGGAAAGACACAGCCACGAATAGTCTTTTACACCACGAGAGCTATCATCCACAACATGTTAAAACTGCTGTCCCTTATAGTCAATTTATCCGTCTAAGATGGATAAATAGCAATGAGGAATCATTCTTGGCGCAAGCAGCTGACCTTAAGGAAAGGCTTTCAAAAAGAGGTTATCCCCCTACAATTATCGAAGAAGCCTTCCAAAAAGCAGCAGCCCTTAAGCGTGAAAATTTACTGCATCCCAAACATGCTAAGAGAAAGCAGCAGAACTTAAAGAGCTTTACCTTTACTTTTGACTATAGTCCAACAGCCCAAAAAATCAAAAACACTATACATAAAAATTGGTATATGCTAGCTGAGGACCCTCTCCTGAAGGAATTGATCACGGCACCACCTCTAATCTCATTCAGGAGAAGTAGAAGCATAAAGGATATACTGGTACGCAGACGTCTACTATATAGGGAAGACAATACGACCCCTATACATTAGATTTAGTGAACACTGCTACTCAGTCAAAAGCAAAAAGGGCGCACCACGGCTCATCGAACACGTAAACAGAGTACACGGAGACGATACACAAATACTCCGCTTTGGAGGCATAGAGCACGTACCAGTACCACCTAATGGAGGGGACCGCCACAGGGACCTTCTGAGAAGGGAGGCACGTTGGATCATGAGGACCAACGCAATGGGCCCTCTGGGACTTAATGATAAAAATGACATGGGTGTGTTTCATATGATTTATATACGTGTCCTTATAATCCTATATTATGGCCAGTGCTTTGCAACTTTGCAGGTTAGTCTTACAGGATTGTATTAATGTTTATTATAGGACTCTGCATACCTTCTTGACATGTTGATACTACATACTTCATATGTCTAACGAAAATATGATCGATCCATTGCTTTCTATGCTTCTTACAGGTATCCACAAAACCTCTTTTATAATGTAACTGCTTTTATTTTATTGCACAATGCTCTCCAGGAATATAGTATCCGTGCGTTCTTGGCTAAGAGCGTTCCTGGTTACCAGGTTACAGGGAAGTGACGTCCCACCTACTAGTTTAAGTATCAGGTGTGGACGCCACTCCACATAGGCTAGAGAAAGCGCCGGACGGCGCGAAACGGCTGTCGCCTTGCTTTACCCCCTGCTTCTACCTCTATCCTGACCGGCTTGTGCCACTGTACTTTTTATCTGATGATGAAATAAAGAAGAGGTTTTTATGGTGAGTGGCCGCGTTATTCTATTTCTTCACTATTGTTTACTATACAGCACCTTGGACAGGGGACGGGTGGCCATGAATTTGCTGGAGCAAAACTTTTGTGCATCTGCAAACAACCTGGTGCACAACACAGCGGGACAGCGGTGCGGGACACCAGGAGTGCCGGATGAGTTAGGTAGAAGTTTATTGTTTTATGCAGCCCCTTCCCGGCCACATCATTAATATTTATTACTCTTGGACAACCCCCTTAACGACAGAGCCATAAGAGGCCTGATACGGTCAGGAGGGTTTGCGTTGTCCAGGCCATTACTGCCAAACCTGGACTGTTATTTGGACCTGGGACCCATCATGTACTGTACACGTAAATAGATTTATCCTCTGTAGGTATAAAATGTACGTAAAAATGATGAATGACTGATTGCAGATAGATGAGAGGCAGATTGTGTAGACAAGGACAACATTTTTTCAAGGGACAGATCTTCCCAGAATGAGGGAATGAACTGGTGGTCCAAACAATATAGCAGCATTAGGAGCACAGAGATTACAACCAGGGTGGGAGTCATCCAGCAGTGGGCCCCGACTCCTGCTGACTCCGCCCCTGATCTTGATGACCCTGCCCACTTTGCCCCCTGACCCTGCCCCCACCTGGGACTTCAGCTCTAGCTGCATCAGGTTTGCAGAAAGAGTGGAATAAAATGATGATGAAGAGAGCTGTCAGCGTTCCCACATCAGCCAGTACCCCTGTGTGCAGCAGAGCCGGTAGGTGCAATGTGATAATGTCATGGAGCCTACGGCATCAGAGTGCACATACCAGGAGCAGAGGAGAGGAGAGAGGGAAGCTGCCAGGGAATGGGGAGAGGCGTTAAGTATTTTAATTACACAGTAACAAGAAAAGAAAGTGGAAAAGGGGACACAATGGGAGGGGACCTACATTATGTGGGGAACATGAGGGGGCACTCAATGCATGGAAGTACAGGCGGGGGGACAATACTTTGAGTGGGAACATGAAGGAGGGGAGCCACAATAAATAAGGAGATATGATGGGGAAAATGAGTGGGACCACAATATGAACTGGAGATGACAGAGTGCCACAATATAAGTGGGGCCAGAACATAAGGTGGAGATGAGGGGAACATATAATTCTCTGTGTATCATCTTGCAGAGAATAGATGATCTGTTTTGCTGGGTCTTTAGTATAGTCATTACACTTCTAGCCCAGACACGGATTTCTACAATACAGGTGCCACATAGAAGTGCAATTCAATACTGAAATAATACGCCATACAATAATACCGCCATATAATAATACGCCATATATAATAATACCGCCATATAGTAAATAGTAACTGGCTGCTTCTGCTTCTATTGTTCCTTTTTATAGTAATGTCGCACAAACATAAAAGGAATAGAAAATCTCTGTACTCACGGTTGTCCATAGCACCCAGCCAGTAGGGCGAGCAGGGCGACACACAGAAGTCTGCACCCCATGCTGTGTCCAGGATACAGTACAGGATGTAGGCAGTGGGACTTCGTATCTGCTTTGGGAAAGAAAGGAAAAACAGTCCGTCATTTACAGGAAATAACAATTGAACTTGTTGGTGTTATTTCTAAGCGGTATGTGTGGAGAAAACCGGGCGCTGCTCATCACCTGCAAAATACAACACAGCAGTGACACGTGGTGGCGGCAGCATCATGCTATGGGGGTGGACAGGACCACTGGGTGTAATGGAAGGAAAGATGAATGTGGCAGAGATATCCTGGATGAATTTCTCTTCCAGATGCTCTGGACCTCAGATCGGGCTGAAGGATCACCTTCCAACAAGACAATGACCCTAAGCACTGGCTAAAATAACAAAGCAGAGGCTTCAGAACATCTCTGTGACCATTCCTGACCAGCCCAGACAGAGACCGGACCTAAACCCAATGGAGCATCTCTGGAGAGACTTGAAAATGTCCTCCACCAATGTTCACCGTCCAACCTGAGGAAACTGGAGAGAATCTGCAAGGAAGAGGCTGTTGATTCCCAAATCCAGGTCTCAGCTCCACAGCCTACTCCTGATACTCTACAAGTACCCCAGCCCCACAGCCTACACCTGATACTCTACAAGTACCCCAGCCCCACAGCCTACACCTGGTGCTTCACAAGTACCCCAGCCACAGAGCCTACATCTAGCACTCTACAAGTATCCCTGTCACGCAGTCTACACCTAGCACTCTACAAGTATCCCAGCTCCACAGCCTACACCTGGTACTTCACAAGTACCCCAGCCAAAGAGCCTACTCCTAGTCCTCTACAAGTATCTGAGCCTCGCAGCCTTCCCTACAAGTATCTCTACAAGTGGTTTTCTACAAGTACCCAGCAACATAGCCTACTACTGGCACTCTACAAGTATCTAAGCCACATAGCCTACTCCTTACACTAATAATCTTTATATAGTGCCATCAGATTCTATAGCGCTTTACAGATTCTGGGGAAACATACAAATAAAATAAGACATTACAGAGTAATGACAGTCATGTGAAACAATAGGAGTGAGGGCTCTGCTTGCAAGAGTATACACTCCACACAGCCTACTCCTGGTTCTCTTCAACTACCGTAGCCCCACAGCCAGTGGCGTAACTTGACGCTGATGTCTGTGCCAGGCCCCCAACTATAATGTCAAATTCATAGGACTAGTCTTCTCATATAGGAAAGTGAGACCTTATGGCCCCCAAAGCCTCTTGGGCCCAGTTGCGACCGCATCCTCTTCACCCCCTCAAGTTACGCCCCTGCCCACAGCCTACTTCTAGTGCCCTATAAGTACCCTACCGACAAAGCCTAGTCCTGGCTCTCTACAAGAACACCAGCCACACAACCTACTCATATCACTCTACATTTATCTCTGGCACACACTCTACAAGTATCCAGTGACACAGCCTACTCATAGTACTCTACAAGTACTCTAGTCCCCCAGCCTACTCCTGGAACTCTACAACTACCCAAAGCCTTATCCACAAAGCCTTATCCTGGCACTCTACAAATATCTCTGCCACATAGCCTATTCCTGGTTCTTTACAAGTGCCCTAACCACATAACCTACTCCTGGCACTCTACAAGTATCTAAATCACATAACCTACTCCTGGTACTCTACAATTACCCCAGTCCCACAGCCTACTACTGGTACTTTACATTTATCTCAGCCACACAGCCTACTAATAGTGCTCTACAAGTACCGCAGTCAGACAATTTACTCCTCGCACTCTACAAGTACCCCCAACACATAGCTGAGTCCTGTCACTATACAAGTACTCAGTCACACAGCCTACTAATAGTACTCTACAAGTACCCCAGCCATAAAGCCTACTCCTAGTGATCTATAAGTACCCCAGAGACACAACCTACTGCTGGGATATTGTACAAGTACTACAAGTCCTCTACACAGTCCACTTCTAGTTCTCTATAATTACCACAGGTTACTCCTGGTACTCTACCAGTACCTTAGTCACACAGCCGACTCCTGGGACACTACAAGTACCTCAGCTACTCATCTTACTAATGGACTCTACAAGTACTCCGGTTACACAGCCTACTCCTGGTATTCTACAAATATCTAAGCCACAGAACCTACTCCTAGCACTCAACAAGTAACTCATGCACATAGCTTTCAACTAGTGCTCAACAAATACCCTCACCATACAGCCTACTCCTGGCACTATACAAGTACCCTCACCATACAGCCTACTCCTGGCACTATACAAGTACCCTCACCATACAGCCTACTCCTGGCACTATACAAGTACCCTCACCCAAGATCCAACTAACATAGTTTTAACTGCAGCACCTTTAATCTACTACTAGTTCACTGCCTCCATACATGGTCCCCTTATCAAACGAGCTGTGTCAGGCAGAATTTTGGGTTGTTTTCATGGCTTCCATGTTAACTTTGTCGCCACCCTGCTGTGTAATCCACAAAATATACTGGCAAACTTTTATCATGTACCGATATTATTTGAGCGCTTCTTGCTCACCTCCTTTGGTTCCTCTCTGCCACCCATTGGTTTGAAGCCTGAGTCCATTTAGGGTATGTCGCCATGCCACTCTCTAGCCTGCCGCTGCCTCTGCATGCCGTCCCCTATAGTGTCAGGGTCAATTATTGGATGTTTTAGATGCTATCTAGCTTCATTCTGTCACTCTGTCATGGCCATGCTGTTGCCCATAATTTTGGCATAATGGTGCGTTTAAGCAGCCTCAGAGGCATCCATGCATGCTGCCCCTGCTGTTTCCTGTCCATTTCCGTGGTGTTTCCATCCTTTTCTGAGGTTCCCAGGTGTTTGGCCAAGCTTCCCTGTGCAGAGCCTTGGTCCCCTTGAAAAATGCTCGAGTCTCCCATTGACTTCAATGGGGTTCGTTATTCGAGACGAGCACTCGAGCATCGGGAAAAGTTCGTCTCGAATAACGAGTACCCGAGCATTTTAGTGCTCGCTCATCTCTATTTATATTGAAGGCAGGAAGCAGAGATATAGAAAAGCATGAGGAATTGATACAGAAAGTATATTATATGGAAATATATGGAAAATTAGTAAATTTTTCTTTACACAAACTATATCAATTATTTGCTGAAAGCGGACAACTGCCGAAGTAGTTTATTAGGATCTCTCTCTTTCCAGCAATACTTGCTTTATCTTTCATATATTATCATGGTAAGTGATAACTAGCTAACCCCACAACAACCACCCATCTACTTTAGACAGCGTATATACTTGAGTATAAGTCGACCTGAGTTTAAGCCGAGACCCCTAATTTTAACACAAAAAACTTGAAAAACCTATTGACTCGAGTATAAGCTGAGGGTGAGAAATGCATTGGTCACAGCCCCCAGTATATAGCCTGCCTGCCCCTGTAGTATATAGCTAGCCAGCCCCCTGTAGTCTATAGCCTGCCAGCTCCCTGTAGTATATAGCCTGCCAGCCCTTTGTAGTATATAGCTTGCCAGCCCCTGTATTGTATAGCCTACCTGCCCCTGTGGTGTATAGAATGCCAGCCCCTGCAGTGTATAGCCAGCCACCTGTAGTATATAGCCTGCCAGCCCCCTGTAGTATATAGCCTGTCAGCCCCCTGTAGTATATAGCCTGCCAGCGCTCTGTAGTGTATAGTCTGCCAGCCACTATAGTGTATAGCCAGCCTCCTGTAGTATATAGCCAGCCAACCTTTTGTAGTATATAGCCTGCCAGCCCCTGTAGTGTATAGTCTGTAAGCCCCCTGTAGTAAATAGACTACCAGCCCCAGTAGTGTATAGCCTGCAAGCCCCTGTATTGTATAGCCTGTCACCTCCTGTAGCGTATAGCCAGCCCCCTGTAGTATATAGCTTGCCAGCCTCCTATGATATATAGCCTGCCAGTCCCTGTAGTATATAGCCTGCTGTCCCCCCATCCCCCAGTATATAGTCTGCAGCCCCTGACCCCAATATAAAGCCTGAAGGAAAAAAAACAAAAAGTGTACTTACCTTCCAATGCCCTCTTTCCCTCGGCAGGTCCTTTTCTATCCATCGCAGCTCTGGCAACAGCTCCGTGTCCCCGCTAGGTTAGTCAAAGGCATTGAGACGTCAGCCGCTCGCTGACATCATAGTATGTGCCGATGCCAGTACACACATTAGAATGTCAGCATGGGCTAACGTCACAATGCCTGCGGACTGCATCAGGAGATGGAGCCGATGCCAAAGCCGTGATGTATGGAAGAGGACCTTTTGGGGGTCGGGGGGGAGTGTCAGAAGGCAAGTACACTTTTCAGGTTTTTTTTGTCTTGACTCGAGTATAAGCTGAGTTAGGGTTTTTCAGCACATTTTTTTGACAGCCAAAGACCCTGGGGAGAAGTAGTTTATTTCCTGATCTGCCTGCTCTTTTCTTCATTACACAGCACTGAAATGTCCCATTTTTATTTTTTACATTAAAATAATAATATTTTACTATACATTTCAACCTAATTCCATAAAAATATCTCCTTGTGTCCATTAGTACTTTTCAGCAGTTCACATAATCCAATGATGCAGCATAGGCAGCCAGGTTCATTGCAATTAGGTTCACAACTCAAAAGATTTGCTTTACCTATCCCCTCAAAACATGTAGATGTATTTTGGAATAAAATTGTTAGCACACCTGATATACAATGTGAGTAGTGCACCAGTAAACTCTTCTACGTACAGAGTGAGAAAAGAATACTGCAGTTGCATATTTCTCTCTAGGCAATTTGACTATATAACAACTAAAGGTTTATGATAACTGTAATTACTTAGTTATAATTAATTATCATAATTACTAGCTACCTAATAATTATTACCTTTTGGGTTTCTAGATATTCCGCTATAAGCAAAGATTAATGAGTCTCTCCTAATGTATATGTTGTGAATTTATATCTAAAAAAGAGGGAGAATATATATAGAAAATGAGAAATATCATGGTGATGCATAGGGTATGATATATTTAGCTTCATTTTAAGAATTTTATATGTTTTTCTCTGCTAGGGCATACATGGATATGGATTCACTATTTATAGAACTTAATTTTAAAATTTTTTATTGAAAAGTATTTGTGTTTTAATTGTTAGTTATTGTATAATGTACATGAAATTGTACAGGATGGAGCACTTTGTTTGTATATTATGTATTATGCACATGGCACTTTTTGGATAGACATTGGGGCAGATTTACTTCCGTTCGCGATCCAGCGGTGCGTTCTCTGCGCTGGATTCGGGTCCGGCCGGGATTCACTAAGGCAGTTCCTCCGACGTCCACCAGGTGGCGCTGCTGCGCTGAAAAGCATCGTTCCGCACTGGAATTCACCGGGCCGGACCAAGTGAAGGTATGCGCGTCCCAAGCGACACTTTTATTGTTTTAAAAGCGGCGGTTTTTCCGAATCCGTCGGGTTTTCGCTTGGCCACGCCCCCCGATTTCCGTTGCGTGCATGCCAGCGCTGATGCGCCAAAATCCGATAGCGTGCGCAAAAATCCTGGGGCAATACAGGGAAAGTCGGCGTAAATCGGAAATATTCGGGTAACAAGTCGGGAAAACGTGAATCGGGCCCTTAGTAAATGACCCCCATTGTATTTTAAGATGAATACAATTCATGGGTTTGCACAAATATGTCACATTGTACTTTATTTAAATTGTAATAATTGATTGTGTTTTCATCACTAAATTTTTTCTTTCTAAATAATTTCACTTAACATGCATCATATAAGATATTCACACGCATAAATTATTTGGTATCAAATTAAAATTATTATATAAATTAAGATCTTCTTTCAATCTGGTGGGTTCACATATTGTTTACAACAATCATCTTATATCTTTGGATTGTGGTGAAACACTGTAATAACTAGATATCTGCTTTTCAGCTACAAATTTTATGACAGCCACAACCTGCAAAATATATCAATAAAACAGAATAAAAAGTAAAGGCGCCATAAACCCTATACAATTTTGAAAGCAGACAAGCAGGCGATGCATTTGGCAATTAACATTCAAATGTTCCTCTAAAATATGTACAAAGCCAGATAATTATATAAAGAAAATATACTTTCCTAAAACAGTAAGATGTGAGAAGATCATACAGACTCCACATGTGTATATCCACCAAAATGTGCAGCAAAGGCAACGTTACATCCACAGGGGGCGCCAAACAATTTTTGCAGAAAATTGCACTGAGCATCACACAGATCTATCATTGTCTGCTCCTTACACAATGGTGACCCAAATAAATAACTATATATCCATAAACCTGGCTCTATGGCAATTGATGCATGAAAAACGCATTGCACTTGCATTGCACTTGCAAGTGTCTCAGAGTGCAATGCGTTTTTGATGCATCTCCATAGACTCGTATGGTGCGTTTTTCACGCGCGTGACTTGCAAAAGTAGAGCGTGTCGAGATTTAAACGCGCGTTAAAAAAAACGCGCGTGTGTGCGTGAAAAAAAATGCAAGTCTGTAAAGACCCATTGATTACAATGGGTCGGAGTGCAATGCAAGTTCTGCGCGTCAAAAGCACGCGCAGAGAACGCTCGTGAAAAACGCAAGTTTGAAAGGGGCCTCACTATAGTCCCAGATTGCAATAATCAGCTGTAAAGTGTCTGTAATTAAGTTTTATTGATAATCCTTGGTCCCATTACAGAAAAAAAATGTTAAACTCCGATTGTCACTGGGGCAAAGAAAAATTTTGTCTGGATCTACAATTATAAAATATACAGTTTCGATTTACATACAAATTCAACTTAAGAACAAATCTATGGACCCTATCTTGTGCATAACCCGGGGATTGCTTGTAGTGGACCTATTTTAAAAACCCCTCAGGGCGCGTTCACACGTTCCGCTAGCGCCGCGTTCATAACGCAACGCTAGCGCACAGGGGGCAGAGTTTGGGGCGATCGCATATGCGTTTCCAGAGAAACGCATGCGATCGTGCCCTCAAGGATCGCAGTAACACTATATTTGGAGGCACAATACCCCCTTGTTTAGCCTTTATTAGCATTTTAGGGGGGGGGCTACGGAGTTTGTGTACCTGTAGCGCCGCACTGCCTAGTAGCTATGCACAGAGGCTCATTGGCCACACAAGTGTGAGGTTTACTTGTGTGGTGAGTCAACGTCATAAGGGGGAGGGTCAAGACAAGGAGGATTTTTGCAGGTCATTCATTACAATAAGCCACTGGCTCATTGTAACGAATCTGCAGAAGCCATGTAGCCTCGTGTCAAAAGAAGACCCGAGGCTACCATGGCAAATGATCGCCGCCCCCCAATGACGTTCGGGGGCGCGGCGATCGTAAAAAAGATGGCGGCGCCCGGCGGCAATGACATGGTTAATAGCCGCGATCGGTTCAAGCACTGACCGCGGTTATTAGCGGTGGGGGTTTTCTGCATAATGCAAAACCCCCCACCTTTGTATGAAGAGGACTCAGCCCGTGAGCCCTCTTCATACACTCCTTATACCTCTGCGCCGTAAAGCTACGGCGCAGAGCGTTAAGGGGTTAAAGGGGTTTTCCCACAAAGCAAGTTAGGCCCTATCCACAGGATAATGACTAACATGCTGAATGGTCGGGGCCTCAGTGATGGGACTCCTACAGATCACTAGAACGGGAGTCCAATGTACCCCTGTCGCCATGGCCGGTTCTAGACAAAGTGGGGCCCTGGGCAAAACAAAAAGTGGGGCCCTAAAATAAAACTATTTTCTAACCAGTCACAGTCAGCAAGAGGCTCCTTTAGTATGGTAAAACAAACTGTAATATGGGAGAATTTTATTGGAGATGGATAGATGATAGGGAGATTGATGGGCAGCACGGTGGCTCAGTGGTTAGCACTACAGCCTTGCAGCACTGGTCAACATCTGCAAAGAGTTTGTATGTTCTCTCTGTGTTTGCGTGGGTTTCCTCCGGGTCCTTCGGTTTCCTCCCACACTCCAAAAAATTACTGGTAGGTTGAATACATTGTGAGCCCCATTGGGAACAGGCACTATCTGGCAAGCTCTATGCAGCACTGCGTAATCTGTGTGCATAATTATTATGATAGAAGATAAATATGAAAGATGATAGAGATTTCTAGATGCAGAACTTTAACGTAGATTACATATACAGTAGATAAATATGAGATAAATACAGTAGGAGAAATAGAAGATTGATTAGTAAATAGATAGAGAAAAAGAAACATATAAATGGTCAGATTATAGGAGATAGATAACTAGACAGATAGATATATAGAAAGGAGATAGATGATAAGCCTCTTCACCGGGGAATTTAACCAGGGGGTATAAGCCCTTTCACCGCCAGGCATTTCTGGATATGTTGTTGCGTTATTAACCAGAGCAATTTTTACAATTTTGATGTTTAAAGAATTAAAGTAAACCCAACAAACCATATATTTTCTGAAAGCAGACACTTGCCCCATTTTCAAAATTGCATGAAAGAGTTTATAGACAGCGGTGCCTTCATGCAATTTTGATTCAAACTGAAACATTTTATAAAAAATACTTAAAATTTTACTTCGATGGCAAAAATATGCTCCAAACAGAAAATATTTACCTTCACATCTCCTAAATGTAATAGATGGACATGTGTAGAGTTCACAAATGTCCCATATTGATATGTTCACATAAATAAATCCACATACTATCACTAAAACTGTAATAACTAGATATCTCCTTTTCAGCTACAAATTTTATGACAGCCACAACCTGCAAAATATATCAATAAAACAGAATAAAAAGTAAAGGCGCCATAAAACCTATAGAATTTTGAAAGCAGACAAGCAGGCGATGCATTTGGCAATTAACATTCAAATGTTCCTCTAAAATATGTACAAATCCAGATACTTATATAAAGAAAATATACTTTCCTAAAACAGTAAGATGTAAGGAGATCATACAGACCCCACATGTGTATATCCACCAAAATATGCAGCACAGGGGGTGCCAAACAATTTTTGCAGAAAATTGCACTGAGCATCACACAGATCTATCATTGTCTGCTCCTTACACAATGGTGACCCAAATAAATAACGTTTAGTCACGTTTAGATGTCGCCAGTGTATTAGCCGCACAATAACAGAACCCTCCGCGCTTCATAAGAATGAGAGTGAGAACGTCATAACCTAGGTGTAAGTAACGGAGGATGGTGTGAAATAATAACTTTATTCCAGAACATGGGTGAGTTTTTGGTGTTACATATAGCTTTATGGACATGTTCTGGGTCGCGGTGTAAATATATAATAGCGAAATTAGGCGGAGAGGATCGAATGTTCATCGTATAGAAGGCAATTAGAGAGAAAGTGTGTTCTTAGATAGTTCTGCATATAGAAGGGTTAAAACATGAATATTAGTTGATATTATCCCTTCTCAAAATGTAGTAACATATAAAGTGAATATTTCCATTATCTGTGAGGTGCAGCAGCTCCTGTGTCCCACAAATTCTCCCTGCAGCCTGATGGCTAAGAATCTGCCCTCGTAGAAAAAGACACTCTTGAATCATAGGAAGCAAGGTCAAATCTCTATGATGGCTGTCTCCGTCCACATGTTGGCGTTCCCACATCTTATCAAGATCTAGCTCAGTGAACTCAAAGTGGTTTTTCGGTGTGTGGGGGTCTACCAGATATTTTGGAACTGGATCTACCTCTGGGTCGCCACCGACCTAACTGCTGTTTAAATTCGACCATAAATGATCGGCCGGGGTCAACCTTATTGGGGTAGTCACTAAGTATAAATCATTTTAAGTAGCTTCATTGCTCACACTCGCATATGGTGAACCTAGATTCATTTAGGGTATGTCAGCCATGACACATCCTCTAGGCCTGCCACTGCGAAGTTGGGCCAGCTTGCCCTAATGCTGCATACGCCGTCCCCTAGTAAGTGTCAGGGTCAATCATTGATGTTTAGTATATTTAAATTAGATGGCTATCTATCCTCATCCGTATCGGTATCGACTACACTCTGATCAGGTTCCCTGCTGTTGCCACTATACTTTGACAAAATTGGTGGCGATTTAAGCATTCTTCTAGAGGCTATCCCATGCTCTATCTTCTGGGGGACTCTGTTTCCTGTCCCATAAATGTTCACGTGGTGTTTCTGCATCCTTGTTCCTGATGTTCCCGGTTTGGCCAAGCTTCCCTGTGCTAAAAGCCATGGGGTCCACCTTGAAAATTCCTCTCGATGTCTCCCATTGACTTCAATGAGTCTCGTTATTCAGAGCGAGCACTCGGCATCGGAGAAAGTTTGTCTCGAATAACGTACTGCACAGCATTCTAGATGCTCGCGCAGGAATTCATCTAATTATGATAATGAAGGCGGGAGGGGGGAGCAATGAGTGGATCTGATGAGACAGCTGGGATTAGCAAGTGGGATTGTTGGGGGGGGGAAAGTGCCGCAGAAGGGGGGGAAAAGAGAGGAGAGTGTGGTCGGGGGTGATACAGGAATACAGGGAAAGGTCAGTAATGGATGCATCTCTGTATATTAGTCACATTTGTTCCTTTACCAAACCGTATCCTCTATCTCCCTTCTTTGCCCTGCACATGTCGGTCCACCTGCCGAACTCAGTTTCTTCGTGTCGGAGTCCCTCTCTCTTTCCAGCCTCTATATCACTATGCTTAAATGAATCTTGCATATTTAAATCATGGTAAGTGATACTAGCTCAAACCCCGCACCCACAACAAACCACCCAGTCTACTTAGACAATCGCATAATCCTTTGAGTATTAAGATCACCTGAGTTTAAGTGGAAGCGACGAACCTCCGTAAGACGTATAAAACCCACAAGAAACTTGGAAAAAGACTATTGAACTCGAGTATTACGCTGAGGGTGAGAAAATGCATGGATCACAACAGACCCCAGTATATAGAACCTGCGCGTACAGATCCCTGGGGGATAATAGCTAAAGCCCGTCCCCTTAGTTTATAGCTGCAAGCCCTATATGTAATATATTAAGCTTGCCAGCTCACCTGTATGTATAGCCTACCTGTCCCATGTGTGTAGTTATAGAATGCCAGCCCCTGCAGTGTCTAGCCTGTCTACCTGTAGTATATACCTCAAGGTCGCTCTGTGGTTGTCTAGTCCTGCCAACCACTATAGTGTTAGCCTGCCAGCCCCCTGCTATGTATACCGCCTCCTGACAGTGAATATGAGCCAGCCTAACGCTTTTTGTAGTATATAGATCCTAGCACAGCCCACCTGTAGTGTATATGCTGTAAGTGCCCCCTGTAGTATAATAGACGATCCGAGCCCAGTAGTGTATAGCCTGCAACCCTGTAAATTGTAGTACCCTGATCACCGGATCCTGTAGCTGTATATCTACCCCGTATATATCGCGTTGCTTCACGTCTCTCTATTGATTACTTAGACCGGCCAGTCCTCTGTAGTATATATGCTCCTGCAATGTCGACCCCTTCTCCCAGTATATAGTCTGGACAAGCCCTGACCCCAATATAAAAGTGCCATGAAGGAAGAAAAATCAAAATTAAATGGTACTCACCTTTCCCAGGTCCCTGCCCACATTATCGGCCGGGGGGATGCCATAGCCCGGCAAGGGGCCTGTTAGATGGACTGATCGCATCGCGGAGAAGATACTGTAATACGGCAGGCACTAGAAATCGGATCCGTCATCCGGCTGTAGGTTAAGGATTCCAAAAGGCAATGGAGACTAGGGTATGGGGGACAAAATCAGACGAACAGAGGGGGGGGAAAGAAGAAAGAAAAGGGGGGTAGACGCTATCTCGGGAAAGGCGCGGCGAGCTTACACATATGTAATGTCCAGATGCGTGGACAACACATTAGGAGTGTCAGCATGTGCTTTAACGCAGCAATGCTGCCATTATTGCGATCACTGCATCTTGAGATGAAACCGATGCCAAGCCACCTGATGTCTGGACGAGGAACCGTTTGGGGTCGGGGAGGGAGTGTCAGAGCAAGCTACACCGTTTTCACGTTTTTTTTTTGTCCTTGACTCAGAGGATAAGGCTGAGTTGAGGGTTTTTTCCACACATTTTTTTCACATTCCAATAGCCCTCACTGGGAATAATGTAGTTATACTTCCATCTGATCTAGCGCGCTCTTATTTTCTGCTTAAAAATACACAGCACTGAAATGTGCCCCATTTTTATTTTTTACATCTAAAAATAATAATATTTTACTATACGATTATTCAACCTAATCACCATATTAAATTACTCCTGTGATAGATCCAGTAGGACTTTGCAGCAGTTTTCACTAATCTCAATGAGTGGGCATCATAGTGGCATAGTAGCCCATGTTCATTCGCAATTAGGTTCACATACTCAAAAATTTGCTTTAACGATCCCCTCAAAACATAGATAGATGATATATAAAATATTGAGCAATACAGAATTGTTGCAATTCAAGGAGAAAACCATGATATAATTGTTATATGTCCCCAGTAAACTCACATTCTCGAGAAGCGTCAGCAGGTGAGAAAAGAATAACATAGCAAGATAGTATGCATATTTCTCTCTAGGCAATTTGTACTATATATCCTTACTCTAAAGGATTTATGATAATGTAAGTACTGTAGTTAGAATTACTTATCATATTTACTATCTACACATAATAATTAAACCTCATTTTGGTTTACTAGATATTACCGCATATATACAAGATTACATGAGCGATCTCATCCTAGATGTATATGTTTTAATTATTCTCAAAAATGAGTAGGAGGATAAATATTACTAGAGTATGAGAATAATCATATGGTGATATGCTAGGGTATGTAATCTTTAGCTTCATTTTAAGAATTTTATATATTTTAATCTCTGCTAGATCTGCTACAACACAGAGATATTTTGACATTCCCATATTCTACAGGTAACTGGTAATTTTTAAAAATTAATTTATTTGAAAAGTATTTGGTGTTTGGTAAATTGTTATTATGGTATAATGTACTATGAAATTTGTACAGATGGAGCACTATGACTATTTGTATTGTATATTAAAGAAAAATTATGAACACAATAGACTGCACTATTAAATATCATGGTATCCGGTGCCAATCTTGTTTGTGCGCAAACCCTGATCTACCCGTCTCAACTCAGTCTTGATCTGGACCTCGGTGATCCCCACTCGGTGCGTATCTCTACACTCTTCTCTGCTTCAATATGCGCAGGATTCTGGGACCGGGGTTTTTCCGGATTCATAATGCAGTTGTCTCCGTACGTCCCATTCCAGGTGCGCTGGCTTGTCCCTGAACATGCATTCGTTCGCCCTCGGAATTCCCCAAAGCCGGACTCTAGTGAAGGTATGCCCCAAGCGACCCATTGATTTTAGTTTTTAAAAGTGCGCGGTTTTATCCGAATCCGTCTGTTTATTCGCTTGGCCACGCCCCCATTCATTCCGTTTCGTAGCATGCTTCAGCCTGATGCGCCAAAATCCGTATAGCCGTGCGCTAAAATCCTGGGGCATACAGGAAAGTCGTCGTAATCTGAAATATTCGGGATTAAACAGAAAATTCACGATGAAACTTGAATCGGTTGGAAGACCCTTATGTCACTGACCCCCGGATAGTTTAATTTAAAGGTATGAATAATTCATGGTTATGCAACAAATATTCACTTGTACTTTATTTATATATTGTAATAAGGGGTGGGGGGTGTTGTTTCACTCGTGCCCATAAATTTTTTCTTTCCTAATATTTCACTTAACAGCATCATATAAGATTCACACGCATGAATTATTGTATCAAATAAAAATATTATATAAATCTAAGATCTTCTTTCATCTGGTGGGTTACATATTGTTTACAACAATCTCTTATATCTTTGGATTGTGGTGACACTGGTAATGACTAGATATCGCGTTTCAGTACAAATTTATGACAGCCACAACCTGCAAAATATTCAATAAAACGAATAAAAAGTAAAGGGCCATAAAACCTATAGACATTTTGAAAGCAGACAACAGGCTATGCTTTGGCATTAACATTCAAATGTTCCTCTAAAATATGTACAAAGCCATACTTATATAAAGAAAATATACTTTTCCTAAAACAGTAAGATGTGAGAGATATCATACAGACTCCACATGTGATATCCAACCAAGGAGAAGGCAACTTGACATCCACAGGCAGCAAAAAACAATTTTGCAGAAAATTGCACTGAGCATCACACAGATCATCATTGTCTGCTCTTCACAATGGTGACCCAAATAAATACTATATATCATAACCTGGCTGAATAGAAAAGTCACGTTTAGATGTGCGCCAGTGTATTAGCCGCACAATAACAGAACCCTCCGCGCTTCATAAGAATGAGAGTGAGAACGTCATAACATAGTGTAAGTAACGGAGGATGGTGTGAAATAATAACTTTATCCAGAACATGATGTGTTTTTGGTGTTACATATAGACTTTATGGACATGTTCTGGGTCGCGTGTAAATATATAATGGCAACATTAGGCGAGAGAGGATCGAATGTTCATCGTAGGAGGGCAATAAGATTCCGTGCCGCCTGTCCTGACCTCCAGCCTGTCCCCGACCTAGTCTCAAGCTCCTTGATTCTGTACTTCCCTTTGGCCACTACCATGAGCAAAGTCGTGCCTGTGGAATTGTCCAGCAACTTGGATAGCACTTAGTGGAACAGCGTCTTGAACAATTGCAGACCAGGACCCATCGACTGCTTCGCTTGGCTTCAGTCTTTAAAAGACCACCGCTGCTGCCCTACGTGTCGAACGGGTCAAACTCTCACAGGCAGCTTTTTCTCAAAAAGCTTTTTAGCCGCAGATAGGAATTACTTCTGTCACGGGTGGACCCGCTCACCCGTGCCTCTCGCTCCCTGCAGGCGCCGCGCCAGCGCGTCTCACCTCTCCCCGCTCCCGAGTCCCGGCCTCCCTCCGTGTGCGCGCGGTCCCGCGCCTTAGGGTGCGCGCGGCACTTCTAGGAAATTTAAAGGCCCAGCGTGTCATTGATTGGCACTGGTCATTTCCCATGAGGCTATTTATATCTGCCTCTCCTAATTAACCCTGCCGGATCTTTGTGCCTCACAGCCTTAGAGAAAACTCTGTTGCGATTTGCCTGCGTTCCAGTGTCTCCTGCGTTCCTGTGTCTCCTGCGTGCCTGACTCCCTCCGTGTTCCTGTGTTGCCTGACTACCTCCGTGTTCCTGTGTACCAGTGTCCCTCCGTATTGCTGTCGTGAGTTCTGTGTTCCCTTACCCTTCTGCTTGGACCTCCTGTTGCTGACCCCGGTTTGGATTCTGACGTTGCATCTCTGCCGCCTGCCCTGACCCTGTGCTTGGACTGTGACCTCGAGCTCGACTGCTGTTTCTGTACCTCAACCTTGACCGCCACTGCAGACAAGTCACGCCTGAGGAACGACCTGGTGGTACCACGCCGCAGCTTGTCTAACCCGGCTCTGGGGAAAACCGGGTACCACTTAGACTCGGGTCCCAGGTAGTGGCTTGAGTCATCGTCTGCAGTGGTCCAGCGGATCCACATCCCGCAAGCCTGACAACTTCATAGGTGATCGAGAGCTTCTGCCCATAAAGCTTGCTTTAGAAAAGTGGCGGTCATGTGCCATGCAGGCTCAGCCCGTCTCCAATTAAGGTGCGGCGCCGAGCGAGGGCTCTGTCACGGAACCCGACCTTTGCTCTGGTGCCGGCAGAGCGCGCACTGCACTGTGTTACGGCCAAGAGCCACGCGTCGGCTGCAGTAGGCGGGCTGACCGTGGCGGGTGAGGTTATACAGGATTGCTCCGGTGTCTCCTGGACAACTTGGCTGCGCCTGGGAGCGCAGCGCAGGTTCCTGTAGTTGGTCAACCTGGCCCACCACCCAAACAGCCTGGCAGTTTGGCCAGGTGGTTCGGGCTGGGGGCCAGCAGTAGTAAAGTGCACCCAACACACACCACTGACCAAGCTCCCCCCCCCCCGCCGGTTTCGGCATCTGAGGGTTTGTGGGGCTAGCGTGAAAGCGTGGACTCGTTCCAGGCGCTCTTCATCCAGTGGTGGTTACACCCACTTCCATGAGAAGCGGTCAGGGAGATGACAGCACACTTCTCCTCCTCACACGGTGGATGATGCCAGGGTGCCACCGGCGGTCCCGACTGCAGTGCTGCCTAGCGCACCTATGGCGCCTCCTCCTTCACAGGCGGTGCCCCAGGTCGTTCCTCCGGCTGGTGAGTTGGCATGTGATAAAGCTTGGAAAAAATCTTATGTTGCAGGTGATGATGTGGTAGGCGCCCTTAAGGCGGTGTTAGCCAAAAGGGATGCTGGGGCTCCCCTATGGGCGACAACGTCACTGCCTCAGCAGGCTCTGGAGGAGTCGGCGGGAAGCGGTTCGTTACTCATCACTTTTGTGGCGTGGCCCCTCTGGGCATGCGGTTTCGACGGCCGCTGGGAAAAAATAGTTAATTTTGATATATTGATATGGTCATTGTTTCTCCAGACAGTTGACAGTTGATAGGAGAAGCATTTTGAAAAAGGGGAGGATAAAAGCTGAGGGTGCTAGGACATTCGGAAATTGGCTTCAAGCCTTCGCGATTATGGCAAGATTTAGTTCAGCGGAGGCCTGAAGTGCACGGGATAGTGTTCGTGTAAATGTAGAGATGAGCGAGCCACTAAATACCGCGGCTCGTCAAACTTTTCCGATGCTCGAGTGCTCGTTTTGAATAACGAACCCCATGGAAGTCAATGAGAGACTCAAGCATTTTTCAAGGGGACCAATGCTCTGCACAGGGAAGTTGCCAAACCCTGGAAACTCAGAAATGATGAAAAACACCCCATGGAAATGGACAGGCAGAAACACGGGACAGCAGCATGGATGCCTTGAGGCTGCCTAATCGCTCATTATGCCAAATTATGGGCACAACACATGGCGTATGGACAGCAGTGCCCGAGTGAGGCATCTAAACCACCAATAAATGCACTGACACTATAGGGGACAGCATGTGGAGGCGACGGCAGGCTAGAGAGGGCATGGCGACATACCCCAAATGTGACTCAGGCTTCAAACCAATTTTAAAAATTCCTTTTGGCGAGGATAACGTGGTAGCACGTACGTATCAGTATTTGACATGGTGACTGAGCGTGACAGGAAGAGGAACCAAGAGGTGAGCAAGAAGCGCTTGAAAGATTCCTATGTGAACAAAAGGTTGACGGTATAATTTATCGATAACAAGCATGGTGGCGACATAGTGACCAAGTTCCATAACGTATCTGGTGAACACACCCAAAAAATAGCCTGACACAGCTCGTTTGATGCCTATGGAGACGACTTTTGGAGGCAGCTATGAGCTGCGAAGTATGGGCTGCTATGGACACAAGAGTGGAGGAGCATATGAGACAACGTGTGGAGGCAGACTATGGAGACGGCGTGTGGAGGCGATATGGAGACGTGGTGTGGAGGCAGATATGGGAGATGTATGTGTGGAGGCAATGGGGACGGTTATGAACACAACCCGAGGTGAAGAGGTAGAACATGAGGAGTGAGAGAAGAGTAGAAATATAGAGAGAAGGGAAAAGTGGAATACATACTTTAGAGGTAAAAGGTTATAGTTGTGGGTGTAGCCTGCCTCTCGGCTCCTCCCCACCCAAATGGGCCTGGGGGCCCAGAAGCGTTTAATTTGAAAAATTAAATTTTCAAAGCAGGCAGGGTATTGAATATTTTCATCTGGAATAATGGAAAGCATAGCAGCTAGCTTTTTTTTATTTTTTTTTCGGAAATGGTTCCATGATTAAGTAGACAGTATGGGGCATATTGCGTTGCTATGATTGAAATCCTTCAGTCTCCAGCATGGCGGCGACAGAGTGGGCGAGTTCATTATGTATTCTGGTGAAACACCCCGAAGATTCTGCCTGACACAGCTTGTTTGTTAAAGGTGCTGCAGTTCAAACGATGTTAGTGGATTTGGGATGGAGCTGGCGGTCCGCTGCCAGGCGAGCTTTTGGCCGTCCACGCTCCTGCCTTCGCTCCTCCCACCAAAATGGGCGGGGGCCTACTTTGAAAAAAATTATATTTTCAGGTAAGGGCTATACAAACAGCTTTTTAAGAACCTTTTTATAAGATCAAGTGTAGTACTGTTTATAAATAATTGGTCTGGTTTATGGCGGGGGGAGGGGAACGTAAACAGATCCGCAAGAAGCGCTGAATAATATCGGTCAATGATAAAAGTTTGGCGGTATATTTGTTGGATAATGCAGCAGGAGGTGGCGACAAAGTTAACAAGTTTCTATGTGGAAGCCCTTAACACACCAAAAGTTTTGCTGGACACAGCTCGTTTGCTAAGGGGACAATGTTTGGAGACAGCTATATGGACGATTTTGGAGTCAGCTATGGCGACGACGTGTGGAGGTAGCAATGGAGAAACGTGTGAGGCAAGCATGGAGTAAGTGTGGAGGAGCATAAAGACAAGTGTGTGAGGCAGCTATAAAGACAACGCGTGGAGGTGCTATAAAGACGACATGGGAGGCTGATATGGAGACAATTAAATTTGGATAGTGCCGTTATGTGGCAGTCCCAAAAAAGTTTTCAAAGCAGAGGAGTGGGTAGGTGGCCCTCCAGAAAAATTGAATAGATGCCAGTATGTGGCAGTCAAAAAATGGTTCAAACAGGAGGACGGGTAGGTGGCCCTCCAGAAAAATAAATAGATAGAGTTATGTACTGTGGCAGTCCAAAAAAGTTTTCAAAAAGAGGAACCGGTAGGTGGCCCCCAGAATAATATAATACATAGAGTATATAGCTAGAGCCTCTGCTTTAGTGTACAAGAGGAGGAGAAGGAGGAGGAGTGCATACATGCAGGTTGAGCTGTACAACCTGGTGGAGAATGGAAATCATGAGAACAACCATGCTTGATTCATCTTGATAAGTCGTCGCCTTCAAGCGGGTCAGTCGACAGGTGTATGCTTATCGTGATGATGCCACCAGCTGCAACTGGAAACAGGCAGAACTCTCCAAAGTGTACAGCGCCAGTTTGGGCCACATGTCCAGCTTTGAAAACCGAGTAGTTGTAGGGAGCTGTGTGAACATTTGGGACAATGGTATGGTAGCTACGTACTCCCTCCCATCTTTCAGTAAACCTAGCCCTGCGCTGCCGAGACGGGGACGGGTGCCAGTGTCTGCTAGGGGTGACATAAAACTGGCAAAGCCGTAAAGCGACCCCGCCAGTGCTGGACCAGCTTGCGCTAGCCTACTCCTCGACTACTTGTCCGAAGAAGTACGTCCTCTGCCGCTAGCGCTGTCAGAAGGGAAATACTGTTTCAGCTTGTGCACAGGGCCTGCTGGTGTATCTGCATTCTCACCACTCCTTTCCTCTCCAGGGATGAGAGTGTAGATTTTGCTTACCGTGGGTCCCAGAGAATGAATACCCAGTAATACGGTGCGGTGGAATTTTATAAATTCTTTGAACGCGGGGGTAGGGATAGGCAGCGCTAGCATGAATCTGCCATATGCGCCAGTGTCCCAACGCGCAAGAATTCACTTCCCTAACTTGGACCTGACTCTCATTTTCCTCTCTCCAACTCTCGTCTTCTGCCCCTACACGCTGAACAGTTAAGGACTGGCAATGGTCCCCTCTTCTGTCTCTGCCAACATTCTCCTCCTCTTCCTACTCCGGGGGCTCCCCTATGGGCGACAACGTCACTGCCTCAGCAGGCTCTGGAGTCGGCGGGGAAGCGGTTTAGTGACTCATACTTTTGTGGCGTGGCCCCTCTGGGCATGCGGGTTGTAGCGCGGCCGCTGGGAAAAAATAGTTAATTTTGAATATATTGATATTTGGTCATTGTTTTCTCCAGATCAGTTGACAGTTGATAAGGAGAAGCATTTTGAAAAAGGGGAGGATAAAAAGCTGAAGGTTGCTAGGACATTCGGAAATTGGCTTCAAGCCTTCGCGATTATGGCAAGTATTGTAGTTCAGCGGAGGCCTGAATGTGCACGGGATATGTTCGTGTACATGTAGAGATGAGCGAGCACTAAAATACTCGAGTGCTCGTCAAACTTTTTCCGATGCTCGAGTGCTCGTTTTGAATAACGAACCCCATGGAAGTCAATGAGAGACTCAAGCATTTTTCAAGGGGACCAATGCTCTGCACAGGGAAGCTTGGCCAAACACCTGGAAACCTCAGAAAATGATGAAAACACCATGGAAATGGACAGGAAACAGCAGGGACAGCATGCATGGATGCCTCTGAGGCTGCCTAATCGCATCATTATGCCAAAATTATGGGCAACAGCATGGCGATGACAGAGTGACCGAGTGAGGCATCTAAAACGACCCAATATATGACACTGACCTATAGGGGACAGCATGTGGAGGCACGGCAGGCTGAAGAGGGCATGGCGACATACCCCAAATTGACTCAGGCTTCAAACCAATTTTAAAATTCCTTTTGGCGAGGAATCCGTGTACACGTACGTATCAGTATTTGACTGGTCTGACGGCAGAGGAACCAAAGGAGGTGGCAAGAAGCGCTTGAAATGATTCTATGTGAACAAAGGTTGACGGTATATTTATGTCGATAACAACGCAGGTGGCGACATATGACCAAGTTCCATAACGTTCTGGTAAACACCCAAAAAATAGCCTGACACAGCTCGTCGTTGCAGCTATGGAGACGACTTTTGGAGGCAGCTATGGAGATGACGTATGGAGGCTGCTATGGACACAAGATGTGGAGGCAGCTATGGAGACAAACGTGTGGAGGCAGCTATGGAGACGGCGTGTGGAGGCGGTATGGAGACGGGTGTGGAGAGCTATATGGAGATGATGTGTGGAGGCAATGGTGAACGGTTTGAACACAACCACCGAGGTGTACCGTAAGGAAGATGAGAGAGAAGGGAATAGGTGAAAAGATACATTTTAAGGTAAAAGGTTATAGTTGTGGGTTGAAGCCCCTGCCTCTCGGCCCTCCCCACCCAAAATGGGCCTGGGGGCCAGAAGCGTTTAATTTGAAAAAATAAATTTTCAAAGCAGGCCGGGGTCGTTGAATATTTCACTAGAATAATGGAATAGCATAGCAGTTCTTTTTTAGTTTTTTTTCGGAAATGGTTCCATGATTAAGATCGACAGTATGGGGCATATTCGTTGCGTATGATTGAATCCTTCAGGTCTCCAGCATGGCGGCGACCAGTGGGCGAGTTTTCATTATGTATCTGGGTGAAACACCCCGAAGATTCTGCCTGACACAGCTTGTTTGCTTAAAGGTGCTGCAGTTTCAAACACATGTTAGTTGATCTTGGGATGGAGCGGCGGTCCGCCTGCCAGGCAGCTTTTGCCTGTCCAAGCTCCTGCCTCTCGGCTCCTCCCACCCAAAATGGCCTGGGGCCTTACTTTGAAAAAATTATAATTTCAGGTAAGGGCATACAAACAGCATTTTTAAGAACCTTTTTTATAAGACAAGTGTAGTACTGTTCTTATAAATAATTGGTCTGGTTATGGCGGGGGGAGGGTAACGTAAACAGATCCGCAAGAAGCGCTGAAATAATATCGGTCCAATGATAAAAGTTTGGCGGTATATTTTTGGATAATGCAGGCAGTGTGCGACAAAGTTAACAAGTTTGATGTGGAAGCCATTAAACAACCCAAAATTTTGCTGGACACAGCTCGTTTGCTAAGGGGACAATGTTTGGAGCAGCTATATGGACGACTTTTGGAGCAACTATGGAGACGACGTGTGGAGGTAGCAATGGAGACAACTGTGTGAGGCAGCAATGGAGACGTGTGGAGGCAGCTATAAAGACAACGGTGTGAGGGCAGCTATAAAGACAACGCGTGGAGGCTGCTATAAAGACGACATGTGGAGGCTGTATATGGGACAATTAAATTTGGATAGTGCCTTATGTGGCAGTCCAAAAAAGTTTTCAAAGCAGAGGACGTGGGGGTATGTGGCCCTCCAGAAAAATTGATAGAGTGCCAGTATGTGGCAGTACATAAAAAATGGTTCAAACAGGAGGCCGGGTAGGTGGCCCTCCAGAAAAATTAAATATATAGAGTACCGTATGTGGCAGTCCAAAAAAGTTTTCAAAAAGAGGAACCGGTAGTTGGCCCTCCAGAATAATTAAATACATAGAGTACTATAGCTAGAGCCTCTGCTTTAGTGGTACAAAGAGGAGAAGAGGAGGAGTGCATACATTGCAGGTTGAGCTGATTCACACTCGGTGGAGAAGTGGAAATCATGAGAAAACCATGCTTGATTCATCTTGATAAGTCGTCAGCCTGTCAGCGGCTGTCAGTCGACAGGCGTATGCTTATCGTGATGATGCCACCACTGCACTGAACAGGCAGTAACCTCCAAATGGTACAGCGCCAGTTTGGGCCACATGTCCAGCTTTGAAACCGAGTAGTTGTAGGGAGCTGTGTGAACATTTGGGACAATGGTATGGTCACTACGTACTCCCTCACACATCTTTAGTAAACATCAGCCCTGCGCTGCCGAGACTGGGACAGGTGCCAGTGTCTTGCTAGTGACATAAAACTGGCAAAGCCTTGAAACGTACCCCTGCCAGTGCTGGACAAGCTGCCTGCTAGCCTACTCTCCCTCGCTACTTGTCCGAAGAAGTACGTCCTCTGCCGCTAGCGCTGTCGAAGGGAAATACTGTTTCAGCTTGTGCACAGGGCCTGCTGTGGTATTCATGCATCTCCACACTCCTTTCCTCTCCTCCAGGGATGAAGAGTGGAAAGATTTTGCTTTTACCGTGGGTCCAGGAGAATGAATACCCAGTAATCGGTGCTGGAGATAAATTCTTTGAACGCGAGGTCCGGATAGGAGCCTAGCATGAAATCTTGCCATATGCGCCAGTGTCCCAACGCGTCAAGAATTCACTCCCTCAACTGGCCTGACTCTCCATTTTCCTCCTCCTCCAACTCTCTCTTCTTCTGCCCATACACGCTAACAGTTAAGGACTGAGCAATGGTCCCCTCTTCTGTCTCTCCAACATTCTCCTCCTCTTCCTCCTCCGATACGCGCTGAGAACAGACCTGAGGTTGCTCTTGGCTATCAACAAGGGAATCCTTCTTCCCAGTCTCTTGTGACGGACGCAAAGCTTCCGAATTCATGTTACCAGAGAGGTTTTCAACAGACCTAGCACGGGTTGGTGAGGCTGATGATGGCGGCATCGCCACTGACCATCTGTTTGACGTCTCCTCAAAGTTACTCACACCTGACAGATATCAACGTCTACTCCTCATTGTCAGACTTGAGGAAAGCTTGACTGACCTGCCACAACAGTCTGTGGGTGGCATTGAGATGGCCTGCGCTGTCCCTGACATGGGCGCACAGTGTTACTTGCAGAAAGCGCACAGATGCACCCACCTTTCTGAGCAAATCATGACAGATTGGGGTATGTCTTGAGGAAAGCTGAACTATCCATTTACACATGGGCCGCATGGCTCATGTGTCAGTCCGCTGAGTGCAGAGCCGCCACCAGGTTACGCCGTTGTCACACACACAACCTGCCTGGCGTTCAGTTCAGCGGTTGCCAGACCAGATATCGTCTACGCTGTGGATGCCTTCCGTTAAAGCTCTTTGGGCGGTGTGCCTTTTATCGCCTAGGCTCAGCTTTTGAGCACCACCTGCTGTCGCTTAGCGACGGCACTGCTGCTGTCCTAGACTAAAAATCCGACTGATGGCGCCTGCCCACCGTGTTAGTAATTCGTCGTTTTTTTTTCTCGTTTTTGATCTTCCGGTTCATAGTCGGCCTGATATGAACCTGGACCGAGTTAGGTCCCTGCAATCCTCGGTGTCGCATTTTATAACGGACCAGGCAGCAGATCCCCGCAGGGTCCGACGCCGCCCGTCCCCCACATTCATCCCTGTGCCTTCCCCTGCCCTGTAACCCAAATCAGGCCCCTCTCCTCTCCCCAGTTCCCTTTTTAGTTATTCTCCTTGTCAGAAACGGCGTTGGTCAGGGCAGGATGATGTCGCTGGTGCAGGCGCTGGGACTTGGCTCACGTGGTTAAAATAGTGGCGGGCTGGTGACCCGAAGTACCGAGGGCGCGTAATTTGGCTGAGTAATATTTGGGAGTGGAATTTGGAGATGTGTGACAGTTGTGGTCTTGTGGCGTTGTGGTTTTGGTGCAAACTTTTTTCCCCTCTTGCGCTCCAGCGTCTGGGCTATAGATAGCAACTGAACGTTGCGCATGGAGACTTGGTGGAAGGACGCTGTGGAGGATCGTTGAGCAAAGGTGTTTTTCGGCACAAAAGGTTTTGTTGTCCGGGGGTCACTGCAGGGGGGCTCACTAGCAAAGGCAGCAAATGACACAGGGGAAGGAGCAGGGGGGCCCCGGCCGGAAGTGACGGCGCCTTGGTTCCATTGAATGGGGTTTTAGCATTCATATGCCTGTGCATACTGGTGGTAGTTAACTAGTAGTGAGGAACCCCTGTTGATCCGGTGTTGTACAGGTTCATACCACAGTCCGTCGCTCATCCGCTGTATTTCTTTAAAGAACCTCCAGACTTCAAAATCTAGCCCCTCTCCACGGAGCTCACTACGTGAAACTTTGGCGGCTACTGCATCAGCTCTGGCCCGCCTCTCCGTCTGGCAACCACCATGCCTCTTCCAACCTGTTCTCGTTATAGGATTTGCCTCCATCTCAGATGCACTGTTTTCATTGGCCTATCAACCCAGCTTGGGTCTGTCACCTCATCATCCTCCGATCCCTCTTCTGCTCCCCCCTCGGACTTCATGCCCGACAACAACTTCACCACTGCTGACAACCGTGTCTCAATCATCGTCCTACACCTCTTTACAACACCTTCTTCCACGACGTCAAGAATGTCATCATGACCCACAGACTGCACCTGGTGGAAAACCCGGGCATCGGGAAAAGAGCTCAGCAGGCAACTTACAAGTGTTTGTGACTCTGGAAGGGTCCCAGAAAACAGTTCCTCAGAAGTATGCAGGCTCAAATGCAAATTTTTTCCTGGAGTAGGGGCAGACCGTGGGTGAAAGCAGGTTGAGGTGGAGGAGCTGGAGAGTGCTCATTTGGGTAACATGATGGATCTGCGTTGGAGCTCTGACTTGTGTAAGAAATTACTTGAAGCATTGTCTGCAATCCACGACATCACCAGTTTGTCACTGTTTCGGGCCTCAACATTGCCGTACTACCACGAATCCAAGTAACTTGAGACAGAAGCTAATTGAGGTAGCTCTGCGGCGTTCCCCCTGTCCTCATCAGCCGTGGTGTTCACCCCGCCCAGGACCGGCCTCTGAACCCTGCAAATTGAACGCCCACGGCCCTCGTCCTCAGCATTTTCAAAATTAAAGTCATTATTAGACAAACAAAATATAAACTGTACATTTTTTTGTGTTTTTTTTTGTGTTTTTTTATTTATTTATTAATTTTTTTGTTTGTTTTTTTTATAGAAAAACGTGCAAGAAATCACCAGCAACCACAGAAGATGAATTGCTATGGCTGGTTTTCTAACCTAACCTACCGCACACACAAAAGTATTTTGTGCTGTGACTGAGTGGTGTCACTTTAACTTTTGAAAACCGCAATGTAGCCCCAACAAGGGCTTTTGGGTTCTTGGAGATCACTCACTCCTGCCTAACGTAAGGTTCCTTTTTAAATCCCTCCTCACCTAACAGTAATCTACTAGAACACTCTAATGCTATCCCTGACCAGCAGCAGCTCTCTCCTAAGGCATCCAGACAGAGAATGATCTGAGCAGCATGGGCAGGGGCTGGTCTATTCCAGGTCCACCTGATCAGGCCAGCCAAAGCCAGACTTTCCTGGACTCAGATGGAACTGTTAATCACAACAGCTTCTGGTGTGGTTTGTTCTAGCAAGAGCCTGAAACCTGATCCCATCATTACATTTTCGAGTTCGGACAGCCCCCCCCCTAATATGAGGGGCCACTGGACCCTCAAACTAAAGATGCCTCAGGTTCCCATGCAAATAAATCTTGGGCCTTTAGCAGATTTTTGCGGACTTGTGCCCAAACAAACATAGGCTGGACGGATCTAGACCACAAAAAAAACGGGGAAGACACCATAAACAACTGCAGAGACATGAGGACTTGTCGGGGTAGATGGTGGACCAATTACTTGAAGCTTCCACTCACATCCCGACATCACTGTTCTGGCACAGTAACTGAGCCATAAGCAAGGGAGTGTATTGCTCTGCGGCATTCCCTGCTCCTCCCTCATCAGCAGCTGGTGTCTCACACCCGCACAGGACCCACGGCTTCTAAACCCGCAGTCTTGGATCCCCAAGCCCCGTCTACCACTATCCCTCGTGTTCAACATTTTCAAAAATTTTCAAATATAGACAAAATCGAATATATAGACAAAATTTATATTAGATAAAATATAGCCAAAACAGAAATAAAACTGTATTTTTTTTTTTTTGGGGTGGGGAGGGGGTTGTGCTTTTTTTTTTTTTTTGTGTAATAGTAACAAAGCTTGCTATATCAAGACAGCAACCAAAGAAAGATGATGCTATGGCTAGTTCTAACTACACTAGCACACACAAAGGATTTTGTGCTGTGACCGTCACTTCAACTTTGAAAACGCTAATGTACCCTAACGGGGCTTTGGTTTCTTGGAGATCACTCCTGCTACATGTAGGTTCTTTTAGAATCACCTCCTGCCTAACAGTAATCTACTAGGACACCTAACACTATCCCTGACCAGCAGCAGCTCTCCCAGTAACGTCATCCAGACAGAGAATGATCCCGAGCAGCACGTGCAGGGGCGAGTCTTTCCAGGGTCACCTGATAAGCCACCCAACCACTGCTATCGATATGTAAGTGTACCACGTGATGCTGGGTGTACTGACCGAGTCTCCTGCTTGTGATTGGGCTCTGTTTCTGCTTGCCAAAAATCTAATGCCGCGGATGCCATTTCTCTAGCGGTGTGAAATAACTCTTTGAGCACCGAGCAGTTGCGAGTGCGCTAATGCTCGAAACAGCACAACTCGGACAAGTTGGTGCTAATCTCTAATGGTGAAGTACTTATCATGGGGAACTTCAATTACACCCAATATTGACATGGGGGGGGGGCAGAACTGACAGGTCATTCAAAGACAGCAGTTCTTGTCAACAACAAAAGACAAATACCTGTCGACAACTAGTCCTGGAGGCCAACAAAGGGGGTACTGCTGGACCTTATCCTAACCAAACAGACCTGAATAAGTTATTAAAACTACCGGTTGGTGTAACCTGGGGAATAGTGATCATAATTATCATTGATTTTGTATTACACTTTACTAAGAGCGTTGTGTGGAGGGGGAACGACACTCTAAACTTCAGGAGGGCAAATTTTAAGCAACTAAGGGAAGACCTTAAGGCATAGACTGGGACAATGTTTCTCAAGACAAAGCCCGCCCCCTCCCCTGAAAATGGGATAACACTTCTCATATATCTATAAAAAGTCCTGTGAGATATGGGAAAAACATAAGAGGAACAAGAAAAGGCCAATGTGGCTAACTAGTCTTGTAAGGAAAGCAATAAGCGAGAAAGATAAGGCGTTTAAGGTGCTAAAATGTGAAGGTAGCTATGAGGCATTACAGGAATATAGAGAGAAAAATAAATCCTGTAAAAAGCAGATAAAGGCCCGCAAAAATAGAATTGAAGAAATATTGCCAGGGAGAGCAAAAATAATCCCAAATTAATGGAGAGTGTTGGCCTCTTAGGAATAAACATGGGGGTCATGGTGAAAGGAGATAGCAAGGGCCAATGTACTGAATGTCGCCTTCTTGACTGTCTTATCATAAAGCCAGGAAATGCCCTGGTGGAAGACCAATGAGCATGAATAATGTCTTCTCTCTTGGAGTGTCCCAGTTTAATGCAGGAAGAGGTACGCAACACCCCTAACAACCACTTAAGATGAATAAATCACCGGGGCAAGATGGCATACACCCCAGGGTTCTGCATGAACTATGTACTGTGATAAACAAACCGTTATTTTTAATATATGAGATTTACTGAGAACTGTTATGTTCCTGGAAACTACAGACCCATGAGTCTACTGCTTTGTGATGGGAAAATATTTGAGGGGTTTGTTAGAGATGGTATCATGGAGTATTCTGTCTCACTGTGCATAACTTTAAACCCGCTCCTCATGGGTTTATGAGAGATCGGTCCTGTCAGACTAATCTGATTGGTTTCTTATGCAGGAGGTAATTTCCAGACTGGACCTGGGGGACCCCTGTAGATGTTGTATATTTGGACTTTCAAGGCATTTGACACCGTGCCACATAATGTTGGTATATAAATGAGACTCACTGCCGGGACATATGCAAAATCTTGTATTTTGGGTAAGTAATTGGCTTATATAGGAAAACAATGGCACATTTTCAGATTGGGTTGACATACCAGTGAGTGCCACAGGGGTCATATTGGGGCCACTTCCTTTAAATTTTTATTACTGACCTTGTAGTGAGTTTACTAACAGTCAGTTTCAATATTTGTAGATGATACTAAGCTGTGTAAGTAATACAATACTGAGGTCATAGTTTAGCATCACGAGGGATCTGTGGAACTGAGGCTAGTGGGCAGAAATGGTTGATGAGGTTTAATGTAGAAATGTAAAGTATGCACTAGGGCCGTGGAAACAAAAAGTATAATTATGTTCTAAACAGTCAATTACTCTATAAACTGGGGGTGGGCGGAGCCTGACCGCGTGTTACAAGACGGAGGCTGGAGCGTGAGCTCCCGCAGCAGGCTAAGCTTCACGCTACTAGCAGCTCCACCGACCCAAATGGGTATATCCGGGAAGGAGAAAGGGTCGACATCTGTGATACCCGAAAAACAGAAAATATCAGGGGGATCTAGAGAAATACCATCCAAGAGCTCACAAGGTACCATCCGAAATGCTGTATAGCCGCGGCCAGAGAGTACTCGCAAGATGGGCAGGAACTTCCCCAGAGTCAGACGCACCGAGGACTCAGAGGCAAGAGCCAGGCCAACGAGCGAATGGAGGATGAACACAACCACTATCAAAGGGTCTTGCAAAAGTGCTGCAAAAGCATTAGCTCCATACTCCAGAATTGACGGCTTCAGGAGGACATGAGTCATGTGGGAGAGGGTGAAACACTAGAAAGCAACCAGGCACCATAGTGTATTTTCACACAAGCCATAGCCACAAGCATCTTCAGTGCAAGGCCAATGCTTGATGCACATTCTTCAGATAGAAGATCAATAAAATAGAATTAAACGTTAAAAACCTAAGAATAAAAGGTTTACCTGAGACATATGCATGACACGCTACAGAAAACTGCAAACAAATCTTTGCAAACTGCTCACTGTAGAACGGGCAAATCATAGCATTATCATTGAGAGGATCCACAGAGCTCTTAAGCCAGCGCCAAAACCAGGGACACCAAAGATATTATATGTGGTCTACTAGTTATCAGACCCAGCAGCAATACTCAAAGAGCTCTAGAGGAAGAAATGACCTAGAGCATGAAGATCACAAAATTGCTATTTACCAGGACATCGCCCTCCCTCTCTCTATAAAGAGGCGACTACTTCGCCCACTGCCGACCATTTAAAAAACCACAATACTGTAGATAGGCTGTCCCATTCGGCATAAGCTTTGCAACACAGGGCAAAAGATGCACATAAGAAACACCCCGCAGATCTGCAAAAGCTTGGGACCATCCTAGACAATGGAACCATTGCCAATCACCCTCTGATAACCTGTACAGAACACACCTGGACGGCCGGAGCTACCTGTGATTGAAGCATGGACGACTTTTACCCAAAGTCAACATCTCCGTAAGCAAGAAGCAACAAACAACCAACGAGCAAAGGCAGCTGAAGAAAGAACCTCCACCCGAAGAATATATGGAACATTAAAGCACAGATGGACCTCAGTCATTATAAACTTAGATTATGTACACCCCTCACACGAAGATTCCCCCTCCTCCACCTCTCTCCCCCCCCCCAAGACCCTCACACCTTTTACTCTTACACCCCCTCCCATACCCAACTATAATATACCCCCCCTTTCCGTGCATACTGGTACAAACCCCCCTTATATCAAATATATCAATTAGCGTATATCTCTTTCCTTTCCACCAACCACACCTGGTCACAAACTTTAATATACCAAAGGCATGAGGTAGGATCAACAGGTATGGCGAAGAAAATACACTGATCAATACCCGCTAAGACAAGAATTAAACCCCCCAGTTGATTCCCCCGTATCCCGCCACACCGCGCCCCTTCTAGAAACCTGAACACCCCTTCCCTTACCTTCCCTGTCTACCCCCCCCTTCTTCCTCACCCCAAACACCCCCCCGTCACTCTTATAGTCAGTGTGAGCAATAAATTTGCTTATGTGAAACATTGCATACAAGCCGTGAAGGGCAGCCTGCAAAATAGATCAGGCGTTACAGAAGTATCTGTAATCACCATCCCCATCCCCCCCCCCCCCTTATCCAATCCTAAAACACAGACCCAAAATTGACATCTAGTAGTTTGTGTTCTGGTTTGGTCAGGGTCTCACAACGTACCCCACTAGGAGTCCTACATTACAACAAACAGAATGTACCTATTGAAGCAGATTTAATTATGTTTAAATGTTTTGTTATAGTTACATGTTCCCTAACTTTGCTTTGTCATCCAGTCA
Organism: Engystomops pustulosus; assembly: GCA_019512145.1. Lineage (NCBI taxonomy): Eukaryota > Metazoa > Chordata > Amphibia > Anura > Leptodactylidae > Engystomops > Engystomops pustulosus. The sequence goes on from WNYA01000700.1 coordinate 49,447, forward strand.
CCAGTCGCCCACGAACAAGATAGTAAGGTCCTTTTCCACCACCCAATGACGTCATTAGATAACCACACTAACTGCCAGGGGGTATAATAAACCCAAAAAAAGGTCGCAAACGTTGACTATCCTACCTCCGAAACATGAAAGCAACATTTGTTTCCTTCAGGAAACCCACTTAAGGTAGGCGCTGAACCACAATTCCAAAACACAAACAAATTCGTTTTACAGCACCTACCATAAAGCAAAAGGGGATTCAGCATACGATCTCTAAACAGTACCTTTTTACAACATCCCTCACGTTGGCAGACCCAGAAGGAGATTCATAAAATAATTAAAGAAAATTGGATCCCTCCCGGAACATTAGCAGCCCTCATGCACCACATACATACAAGTGGATGCTAAAGGAGACATTACTTAAAATCCATGAAATAGCTGAAGGGATAAGGATACTGGAGGTGATTTCATATAGCATTGAATCCCACTGGGACAGTTTCCAAGGGTCAACAACACACTCACAAACATCCTAAGTCAATTTACAAATGTTTAAGGATTAGAGATCACAATATTTGGGAGACTTCCCCAACTACAAGAGACTATACATACTATTCACATGTAATAAACATACAAGAATCGACTACCTACTCACTTCTACTCCTTATTGAGTCTATCAACAACCTAATAGGGCCAATCACCATTTCAGATCACCGCCCAGTATCTGCAAAACCATCGTCTCTATCAGAAATACCCAAGAAATAAACACACTGGCGATAAAATGAACACTATTAGACTCACAAGCACAATAAAGCAGATCACATCTAGAATTAAAACATTCTTCAAAGAAAATAAACAACAAAGGGATACCATACCAATAATATGGAAGGACACACAAAGGGGGGGTCATTGGAGAACTTAAGCGATAGGAGCCAGCATCAAGAATGACGAACTAAAATTAATTAAGCTCCTGACACAAATCTCAAACAGAAGCTTAGCTAATGGTCACTAACAACACCCAACCAGCTGGGGGGAACGGATCCACTCAAGAGGCCCTCAGGCTGAGTCGAACAGACTTACTTAGAACCATCTACACATACCTTTCTAAGTCCGACCCCGTAGCCGAAGTATGCCACATTCAAATCCTACTGGGGTCCTGTCCGTTGCCCCTTGGCCGCCGCCTGTCCTAAATGGCACTCCTGTCCCCCACCTTTTAAAGAAGACAAGCTGTGTCCAATTCTTCATACTCATTAGGTCCTCGACAAAAACAAGAATAAAGATAGAAAGGGGGAATCAAAAATCTAGCAAACATTTCTAGCAGGCAAATTCGGTCGTGTGGTTACCAAAAAGGTCAACCGTATAACATCAACAAGACCGGGCAACTCGTAAAACTACAGACCATGGCCCCCTATGGTCTGAACGAACGGGTATCCTTTGCGTCTTTTCTGTGATCTGAGGCATCCACATTTGTGACTCTTTCAAATGTTCCCCCAGGAAAAAGCGACGGCGAAACGTGCGTCGGGGTGCTGTGGTGGTGGTCAAGCCTTTCGCTTGCATTATGTCACGCCCGGGTGGGTAATATGGATTTGCATAATAACTGGCTTGAATACTTGATCATTACAGAGGTGATGTGTTTATGTTGACTTGTTTTGGACCACCACCACATTCTTTTTTGTGTTTTGTGGAATCTTTTAACTTTTTATTGTTGTCTTGATTGCTGTAATGTGTAAATAAAGATTGTTGATATTTTATTCCCAATAAGCAGCTTTCTGGTCTGTGATTGTGGATTAACTTTTTGTCCTATATACCTTCATTGGGATTATTGTTGTTGTTTTGGTGTTGGGATCCGTACAGGAACGGGGCCATCTGATTGGTAATCATGGCTCTTGTGTCAGTCCGCTGAGTTGCAGAGCCGCCACCAGGTTACGGCCGTTGTCACACACAACCTTGCCTGGCTTCAGGTTCAGCGGTGCCAGCCACAGATCCGTCTACGCTGTGATGCCTTGTAATAGCTCTTTGGCGGTGTGCCTTTTATCGCCTAGGCTCAGCATTTTGAGCACCACCTGCTGTCGCTTAGCGACGGCACTGCTGCTGTGCCTAGAGCTACCGACTGATGGCGCCATGCCCACCGATGGTAATTCGGAGGAGGAGGTGGAGGAGGGGTGGGATGAGGAGGCATAGTAGGCCTGAGAGACCTGGACCGAGGTAGGCCCTGCAATCCTCGGTGTCGGCAGTTTATAAGCGGCCCCAGGGTCAGACTCGGTCCCAGCCTCCACCAAATTAATCCAATGTGCCGTCAGCGACACATAGTGGCCCTGCCCAGCAGCACTCGTCCACGTGTCCGTGGTTAGGTGTACCTTGTCAGAAACGGCGTTGGTCAGGGCAAGGATGATGTGCTGGTGCAGGGCTGGGACTGCACATCGGGTAAAATAGTGGCGGCTGGGGACCGAATACCGAGGGGCGGTAATTTGGCTGAGTAATTTGGAGTAATTTGGAGATGTGGACATTGAGGGCTTGGGCGTGCGGGTGGGTGCAACTGTATTTCCTCTTGCGCTCCAGCGTCTGGGCTATAGACAACTGAACGCTGCGCATGGAGACATTGGTGGACGCTGTGGAGGATCGTGGAGGCAAAGGTGTGGTTTTCGCACAAAAGGTGTTTGTGCCGGGGTCCTGGGCAGGGGGGCTCACTAGCAAAGGCAGCAAATGACACAGGGGAAGGAGCAGTGGTGGGCCCGGCCAGAAGTGATCGGCCTTGGTTCCATTGAATGGGGTGTTTAGCATTCATATGCCTGTGCATACTGGTGGTAGTTAAGCTAGTAGTGGAGGAACCCCTGTTGATCCTGGTGTTGTACAGGTTGCATACCACAGTCCGTCGCTCATCCGCTGTTTCTTTAAAGAACCTCCAGACTTCAGAAAATCTAGCCCTCTCCACGGGAGCTTCACTACGTGAAACATTTGGCGCTAATGCATCAGCTCTGGCCCTGCCTCTCCGTCTGGCACCACCACTGCCTCTTCCAACCTGTTCTCGTATAGGATTTGCCTCCATCTCAGATGCACTGTGTTCACTTGGCCTATCAACCCAGCTTGGGTCTGTCACCTCATCATCCTCCGATCCCTCAGTCTGCTCCCCCCTCGGACCTCATGCCCTGACAACAACTTCACCACTGTCTGACAACCGTGTCTCATCATCGTCCTACACCTCTTTACACACTTCTTCCACTACGTCAAGAATGTCATCATGACCCACAGACTGCACCTGTTGGAAAACCTGGGCATCGGGAAAGAGCTCAGCAGCAACCTGACAAGTGGTTTGTGACTCTGGGAAGGGTCCAGAAAACAGTTCCTCAGAGTATGCAGGCTCAAATGGCAAATTTTCCTGGGAGGGGGCAGACCGGGGGTGAAGGAGGTTGAGGTGGAGGAGCTGGAGGAGTGCTCATTTGGGTAACATGGATGGACTGCGTGGAAGACTGACTGGTGGAAAAATTACTTGAAGCATTGTCTGCAATCCACGACATCACCAGTTTGCACTGTTCTGGCCTCAACAGTGCTCTACCACGAATCCAAGTAACTTGAGACATGAAGCTAGGGAGTGTAGCTCTGCGGCGTTCCCCTGCTCCCTCATCAGCAGGTGATGTCTCACCCCGCCCAGGAACACGGCCTCTGAACCCTGCAGTAATTGAACGCCCACGCCCTCGTCCTCAACATTTTCAAAATTAAAGTCTATTATATAGACAAAACAGAAATATAAACTGTACATTTTTTTGTGTTTTTTTGTGTTTTTTATTTATTTATTAATTTTTTTGTTTGTTTTTTTTATAGAACAAAACATGCAGAAGAAATCACACAGCAACCACAGAAGATGATTGCTATGGCTGGTTTCTAACCTACACTGACAGCACACAAAAGGATTTTGTGCTGTGACTGAGTGTGTCACTTTAACTTTTGAAAACCGCTAATGTAGCCCCAACAAGGGCTGTTGGGTTCTTGGAGAATCACTCCTGCCTAACAGTAAGGTCCTTTTAGAATCACTCCTGCCTAACAGTAATCTACTAGAACACTCTAATGCTATCCCTGACCAGCAGCAGCTCTCTCCCTAACGGCATCCAGACAGAGAATGATCTGAGCAGCATGGGCAGGGGCTAGTCTATTCCAGGGTCACCTGATCAGGCCAGCCAAAGCCAGAGCTTTCCCGGAATCAGAAATGGAGCTGTTAATCACAGACAGCTCTGGGTGTGGTTTTCTAGCAAGAAGCCTGAAACCTGATCCCATCAGTACAATTTGCGAGTTCTGACAGTACCCCCCCCCCTAATATGAGGGGCCACTGGACCCTCAACTAAAGATGCTCTATCAGTTCCCATGCAAATAAGATCTTGGGCCTTTAGCAGATTTTTGCGGGCTTGTGCCCAAACAGAACATAGGCTGGACACAACGGCATCTGCATGCAGGTTACTGGACGGATCAATAGACACACAAGAAAAACGGGGAAGAAAACCATAACTGCAGAGAAATGAGGACTTGGCGGTAGATGGTGGACAAATTACTTGAAGCATTCACGCAATCCACGACATCACCTGTTCCGGCACAGTAACTTGAGACATGAAGCAAGGGAGTGTAGCTCTGCGGCATTCCCCTGCTCCCTCATCAGCAGGTGGTGTCTCACCCGCCCAGGACCACGGCTTCTAACCCCTGCAGTAATTGGATGCCCAAGCCCTCGTCCTCTACCACTAGCCCTCGGGTTCAACATTTTCAAAATTTTCAAAATATAGACAAAATATAGATATAGACAAAATTTATATTAGATATAAATATAGCCAAAACAGAAATATAAACTGTAAATTTTTTTTTTTTTTTTTGGGGGGGGGGTTGTGCTTTTTTTTTTTTTAATAGAACAAAGCTTGCTATAATCAGACAGCAACCAAAGAAGATGATTGCTATGGCTAGTTTCTAACCTACACTAGCAGCACACAAAAGGATTTTGTGCTGTGACTGTCACTTCAACTTTTGAAAAACGCTAATGTAGCCCTAACAGGGGCTTTTGGGTTCTTGGAGAATCACTCCTGCGTAACAGTAAGGTTCTTTTGGAATCACTCCTGCCTAACAGTAATCTACTAGGACACCCTAACACTATCCCTGACCAGCAGCAGCTCTCCCAGTAACGACATCCAGACAGAGAATGATCCGAGCAGCACGGGCAGGGGCGAGTCTTTTCCAGGGTCACCTGATAAGGCCACCCAACCACTGCTATCGATATGTAAGTGTACCACGTGATGCTGGGTGTACTGCAGAGTCTCCTGGCTTGTGATTGGCTCTGTTTCTGCTTGCCAAAAATCTAAATGCCGCGAGATGCCATTTTCTTGAGCGGGTGAAATACTCTTTTGAGCACCGAGCAGTTGCGAGTGCGCTAATGCTCGAACAAGCATCAAGCTCGGACAAGTATGCTGGCTAATCTCTAATGGTGAAGTACTTATCATGGGGAACTTCAATTACCCAAATATTGACTGGGGGGGGGGGCAGGAACCTGCAGGTCATTCAAAGACAGCAGGTTCTTGTCAACAACAAAAGACAAATACCTGTCGCAACTAGTCCTGGAGCCAACAAAAGGGGGGTACTGCTGGACCTTATCCTAACCAACAGACCTGATAAGTTATTAAAACTACAGGTTGGGTGTAACCTGGGGAATAGTGATCATAATATCATTGATTTTGTATTACACTTTACTAAGAGCGTTGGTGGAGGGGCAACGAACACTCTAAACTTCAGGAGGGCAAATTTTAAGCAACTAAGGGAAGACCTTAAAGGCATAGACTGGGACAATGTTCTCAAAGACAAAAGCCCCCCCCTCCCCTGAAAATGGGACTACTTCTCATATATTCTAAAAAAGTCCTGTGAGATATGGGAAAAAGCATAAGAGGAACAAGAAAAGGCCAATGTGGCTAACTAGTCTTGTAAGGAAAGCAATAAGCGAGAAAGATAAGGCGTTTAAGGTGCTAAAATGTGAAGGTAGCTATGAGGCATTACAGGAATATAGAGAGAAAAATAAATCCTGTAAAAAGCAGATAAAGGCCGCAAAAATAGAGATTGAGAGAAATATTGCCAGGGAGAGCAAAAATAATCCCAAATTATTTTTCAAGAATATTAATGATAAGAAACTAAAAATGGAGAGTGTGGGCCCTCTTAGGAATAACATGGGGGTCATGGTGGAAGGAGATGAGCAAAGGGCCAATGTACTGAATGTCGCCTTCTTGACTGTCTTTATCCAGGAAAATGCCCTGGTGGAAGACACAATGAGGAATAATGTAAATTCTCCTTGGAGTGTCAACAGTTTAATGCAGGAAGAGGTACGGCACCGCCTAACAACCACTAAGATAGATAAATCACCGGGGCCAGATGGCATACACCCCAGGGTTCTGCATGAACTATGTACCGTGATAGACAAACCGTTATTTTTAATAGATGAAGATTTACTGAGAACTGGTTATGTTCCTGGAAACTACAGACCCATGAGTCTAACTGCTGTGATGGGGAAAATATTTGAGGGGTTTGTTAGAGATGGTATCATGGAGTATTCTCACTGTGCATAACCTTATAACCCAGCTTCAGCATGGGTTTATGAGAGATCGGTCCTGTCAGACTAATCTGATTGGTTTCTATGAGGAGGTAAGTTCCAGACTGGACCTGGGGGACGCTGTAGATGTTGTATATTTGGACTTTTCAAAGGCATTTGACACCGTGCCACATAAAATGTTGGTATATAAAATGAGACTGCCGGGACTAGGGCAAAATCTCTGTATTTGGGTAAGTAATTGGCTTATTGATAGAAAACAATGGCACATTTTCAGATTGGGTTGACATTACCAGTGGAGTGCCACAGGGGTCAGTATTGGGGCCACTTCCTTTTAATATTTTTATTACTGACCTTGTAGTGAGTTTACACAGTCAAGTTTCAATATTTGTAGATGATACTAAGCTGTGTAAAGTAATAAATACTGAGGTCAATAGTTTAGCATCACAGAGGGATCTGTGGAAGCTTGAGGAGTGGGCAGAGAAATGGTTGATGAGGTTTAATGTAGATAAATGTAAAGTTATGCACTAGGGCCGTGGAAACAAAAAGTATAATTATGTTCTAAACAGTCAATTACTTAGTAAAACTGGGGGGCGGAGCCTGACCGCGTTACAAGACGGAGGCTTGAAGCGTGAGCTCCCGCAAGCAGGCTAAGCTTCACGGCTACTAAGCAGCTCCACCGACCCAAAATGGGTAGATCCGGGAAGGAGAAAGGGTCTGACATCTGTGATACCCCGAAAAACAGAAAATATCAGGGGGATCTAGAGAAATACCTCCGAAAGAAGCTCACATCGCCGCTGCCGAGATCTCGCAAGATGGCGCAGGACTTCCCGCCAGAGTCAGACGCACCAGAGGACTCAGAGGCAGAGAGCCAGGACAACGAGCGAATGGAGGATGAAACACAACCACTATCAAAGAGGGTCTTGCAAAAGGTGCTGACAAAAGCATTAGCTCCAGTACTCCAAGAATTGACGGCTATCAGAGAGGACATGAGGTCAGTGGGGAAGAGGGTGGAAACACTAGAAAGCAACCAGGCAGCCATAGTTGATTTCAACACAGCCATAGCCCACAGCATGTCAGTGCAGGCAGATGGCTTGAATGCAGCCATTCTTCAGATAGAAGATCAAGAAAATAGAAGTAGACGTAAAAACCTAAGAATAAAAGGTTTACCTGAGACATATGCATATGACACGCTACAGAAAACTGCAAAACAAATCTTTGCAAACCTGCTCACTGTAGAACGGGCTAATAGCATTATCATTGAGAGGATCCACAGAGCTCTTAAGCCAGCGCCAAAACCAGAGGAACAACCAAGAGATATTATATGTGGTCTACTAAGTTATCAGGACACAGCAGCAATACTCAAAGCTGCTAGAGGAAGAAATGAACTAGAGCATGAAGAGCACAAAATTGCTATTTACCAGGACATCGCACCTTCCACTCTCTATAAGAGGCGACTACTTCGCCCACTGACCGACCATTTAAAAAACCACAATATACTGTATAGATGGCTGTTCCCATTCGGCATAAGCTTTGCAACACAGGGCAAAAGATGCACAATAAGAACACCCGCAGATCTGCAAAAAGCTTGGGACCTCCTAGACATGGAACCATTGCCAATCACCTCCTGAATACCTGTACAAGAACAGCACCTGGACTGGCCGGAGCTACCTGTGATTGAAGCATGGACGACTGTTACCAAGTCAAAATCTCCTAGAAGCAAGAACAAACAACCAACGAGCAAAGGCAGCTGAAGAAAAGAACCTCCACCCGAAGAATATATGGAACATTAAAGCAAGCACAGATGGACCTCTAAGTATTTTAATACATTAGATTATGGACACCCCCTCCCACACGAAGATTCCCCCTCCTCCAACTCTCCCCCCCCCCAAAGACTCCCTCACCTTTTACTCTTACCACCCCCTCCCCTTACCCAACTATACCCCCCACTTTCCCGTGCATACTGTACAAACCCCCCTTATATACAAATATATCAATTAGCGTATATCTCTTTCCATTCCCACCAACCACACCTGGTCACTAAACTTTAATAATAACAAAGGCATGAGGTAGGATCAAGGTATGGCTGAAAGAAAATACACTGATCAATACCCAGGCTAAGACAAGAATTTAACCCCCCCAGTTGTATTCCCCCTGGACACCGCGCCCCTTCTAGAAACCTGAACAACCCCTTCCCTTACCTTCCCTGTCTACCCCCCCTTCTTCCTCACCCCATACACCCCCTCCTCCTTATAGTCAGTGTGAGCAATAAATTTGCTTATGTGAAACATTGCATACAAAGCCGTGAAGGGCAGCCTGCAAAATAGATCAGGCTTTACAGAAGTATCTGTAATCACCATCCCCCCCCCCCCTATCCAATACTAAAACACAGACCCAAAATTGACATCTAGTAGTTTGTGTTCTGGTTTGGTCAGGGTACGCACAAACGTACCCCACATAGGAGTACTACATTACAACAACAGAATGTACTCTATTGAAGCAGATTTAATTATGTTTATAATGTTTTGTTATATGTTAACATGTTCACTAACTTTGCTTTGTCATCCAGTCACCAGTCGCCCACGAACAAATGAAGTAAGGTCTCCTTTTCCACCACTCCAATGACGTCCATTAAGATAACAACACTAAATGCCAGGGGGTTAAATAAACCCAAGAAAAGGTCGCAAACGTTGACTATCCTCCGAAACATGAAAGCAGACATTTGTTTCCTTCAGGAAACCCACTTTAAGGTAGGCGCTGAACCACAATTCCCAAAACACAAATACAAATTCTGTTTTCACAGCACCTACCATAAAGCAAAAAGGGGAGTCAGCATACTGATCTCTAAACAGGTACCTTTTACACACTCCCTCACTTGGTCAGACCCAGAAGGGAGATTCATAATAGTTAAAGGGAAAATTGGATCCTCTCCAGTAACATTAGCAGCCCTCTATGCACCAAATACCAAACAAGTTGGATGGCTAAAGGAGACATTACTTAAAATACATGAAATAGCTGAAGGGATAAGGATAATAGGAGGTGATTTCAATATAGCATTGAATCCCACTTGGGACAGTTCCAAAGGGTCAACAACACACTCACAGAAATCACTAAGTTCAATTTACAAATGTTTTAAGGATTTAGAGATCACAGATATTTGGAGAACTATGCACCCAACTACAAGAGACTATACATACTATTCACATGTACATAAATCATACCAAAGAATCGACTACCTACTCACTTCTACTACTTATATAGATTCTATCAACAACGCTGAAATAGGGCCAATCACCATTTCAGATCACGCCCCAGTATCTGCAACCATCTCTCTATCAGAAATACCCAAGAAAATAAACACATGGCGATTAAATGAAACACTATTAGACTCACAAGACACAATAAAGCAGATCACATCTAGAATTGAAACATTCTTCAAAGAAAATACAACAGAAGGGATACCTATACCAATAATATGGGAAACACACAAAGGGGTCATTAGTGGAGAACTTAAGGCGATAGGAGCCAGCATCAAGAAATTAAGAACTGAAAAATTAAATAAGCTCCTGACACAAATCTCAAACATAGAAAGCTTAGCTAAAAGATCACATACAAACCAACACGAAGATAAACTAAAGACCCTACGAACAGACTTACTAAACCATCTAAATATAAATGCAGCAAAACAATACCAATATGCCAAATTCAAATACTACTCCCATGGCAACAAAGGGAATAAACTCATGTCACACCTTTTAAAGAAAGACAAAGATGTGTCATTCATAAACTCAATTACTACACAAAATAAAGGAAAGGTAACAAAATCTGCAGACATTCTAGAGGCATTCAGGTCTTATTACCAGGACCTATATAACATCAACACCTCAACCTCAGCAAACCCAACACATAGACTAGAAGCCACTGCAAATTTTCTCGGAAAAATAGAACTACCTTCACTAGATAAAAATGCACAAACATCATTACTAGAACCAGTAACAAACAAGGAAGTGACAGATATAATCTCTTCTCTCCCCTTAAATAAGAGTCCAGGCCCAGACGGATTACCATCTGGTTATTATAAAAAATTTCAGACAGTACTTACTCCGCATATAGTAGAATGGTGCAACTCCCTTCTCACAGGTAGCCATTTACCACCCCAAGCCCTAGCGGCTAATGTCACGATACTTCCCAAACCAGGGAAGGACACAGAACAGTGTGGTAGTTACCGCCCAATTTCTCTGTTAAATGCAGACATTAAAATATGGGCAAAACTATTAGCTAAAAGGCTAAGTCCGTATTTACCCTTGCTGATTAACCCGGAGCAAACAGGTTTTGTACAGGGAAGAGAGGGCAACCACAACTCCACAAGGGTCATACATGCAATACACTATGCGCACTCTAAGAAGATACCTTTAATACTACTGGGTACAGATGCAGAAAAAGCATTTGACCGAGTTGACTGGACATACATGAAAGAAACCCTTAAAAAATTTGGAATACCTGTACAATTTATTAACGCAATAATGTCACTTTACAACAAACCAAACGCCAGAATAAAAGCAAATGGCATATTATCTAGCCCTTTCAATATTTCCAATGGCACGCGACAAGGTTGCCCCTTGTCCCCCACACTCTTCATCCTTGTCATGGAAACATTATTACAAACCTTTAGATCCACAAAAGACATCAAAGGGTTGAAAGTTGATAGTTCAATACATCTAAATGCGGCATTTGCGGACGATTTACTCTTGATGCTGACAGAACCAAAAACAGCTTTTCCAAGCATTATCAACATACTAAAAGAATTTGGAGTGGCCTCAAATTTTAAAATTAACCTAGCTAAATCAGAGGCATTAAATATATCTGCCCCCTCACCAATGGTGAACTCACTTAAAGCACAATACCCCTTCAAATGGCAAACCACTAAACTAAAATACCTAGGAATACACATTACTACACAATGTTCCTTGTTATATAAGGAAAATTACATACCTCTACTAAAACAAATAACAACAACACTTAACTCACTAGATCTACCATATGTCTCGTGGATGGGAAGAAAGAACTTACTACAGACATTTATAATGCCTAAGTTATTATATCTATTACAAACACTACCAATAGCAATACCTAGGTTCTTTTTCAATAAATTAAAATCCTTATACACCTCTTTCTTATGGAAAGGCAAAAAAGCGAGAGTCCCTTATGACAGACTAAAACTCAAAAGAGAAAAAGGTGGATTTAACCTACCTGACGCATTTTATTACCATAGAGCAATACATCTGAAAAGATGGATACAGTTGCATAATAAGAATTTACTAAACCCAAGCTTTGAACTGGAACTCGCAACCTTGCAATACCATCAGAAAGCGTTACTATGGGGTATAAACGCACCAGGCACATGTAGTAACCCAATCACAAAGGGGACAATAATAACTATTAAATCACTTACCTCGGACATGCGTATATTAGGCAACCCCCCTTCATTAATGCCAAGTAGCTTAATACCGATCTTATTGAACTCAGAGGGAAAACTACACTCAACGACCTTATGGACACACTGGGCATCGATCCCGCTAAAGACATTCCATAGCAAGAAATTACAACAAATCATAAATTCAGAAGAATACCAACTCCCGACATTCAACTTTTTACAGCAAGAGGAAATACAGTACAATCACACGAGGCTAAAGACAAAATACCCTCTCAGGCAGGACCTTACGTGGATAGAAAAATGGATTTTAATTGATACACTACCTAAGGGCTCCATATCAACATTATATGCTTACATTCTCTCGCAGGGACAGGACGCAACACCAGCATACATAAAAGGCTGGGAAAAGGATTTACACACCTCCTTCACACCCGCTCAGGTCAAACAAATACACCTCAGATCACATGGCTTTTCTAGATGTGTCAGATAAATTAATGACACGTTGGTATAACACACCCGCAGTACTTGTACAGAAAAAATTACTGGCAAGGGACAACTGCTGGAGATGCGGAAATACAGGAGGCACTCTAGGCCACATATACTGGAGATGCCCAAAATTATTTAAATATTGGACTGATATACAGACTCAAATTAGACAAATAACCAAGAAACAAATCACATTAACACAAGAATCTGTCTTACTATGGTTACCTCACAAGACATGGACACCATCTAAAAAAGACCTTACCACCCAGTTAGTACAAGCAGCCAAACTTCTGATTCCCCCTAAATGGTTACAGGCAGAGCCACCAACAACCTCAGAATGGCTGAACAAAGTAGATGAGCTGTTTAGGTTGGAGGAACTAGCAAGCTGGGAAGCAAGGTCACATCACAAATTTAAGAAACTATGGGATCCATGGAGAATATATAGGAACTATACATAAAATAACAAAAATAGATAACAAGTACAAACAATCCCGAAACAAAAACGAAAAGTAAAGAAAACACCTCTGAAATACAGTAGAAATATAGTAGATATATATATTAGTAAAACACACAGCAGAATTTTTATGAGCAAAAAGTGTGGCGTACTGGATGACTGGAAAAACAATCACAAAAGACTTTTTACTTATATCACAACCAAAGCATTGTTAAAGTTAGTTATTATAATGTTTATGACGTGTTTATACAACAGGCTAGGTTGCTGTACTAATGAATCAACCGAAGACTAACGGTAATACTATGTTATATAAGCTAAGATATCATTGTATGAATACTCTGTAAAGAGGAAATAAGTGTGTACACAACCAAATTTGTAATGCCAAAAATTTTACAAAAAACAATAAAAAAGTTTTATACAAAAAAAAATTACTTAGTAAAACTGGAGCGGAAAAGGACCTGGGGGTATTGGTAGATGGTAAACTTAATTTTAGTGACCAGAGCCAGGCGGCTGCTGCTAAAGCAAGTAAAATGATGGGATGTATCAAGAGAGGAATAGATTCTCATGGTAAAGACATAGTTTTGCCCTTATTCAAATCCCCGGTCAGACCACAAATGGAATATTGTGTACAGTTGTGGGCACCAGTGTATAAAAAGGACATAGGGGTGCAGAGGAGAGCAACCAAGATTATTATGGGAATGGGGGGATTAGAATACATTAACAGATTACAAAATTTGGGATTATTCAGTTTAGAAAAAAGACGACTGACGGGAGACCTCAATGTAGAAATACCTGAACGGATAGTACACGGATCTCTCCAAAGATCTTTTTATACCTGGGCCTGTGAACAGGACAAGGGGGCATCCTCTACGGCTAGAGGAGAGTCGGTTCTACCATCAACATAGACAAAAGTTCTTTACTGTAAGAGACTATGAAACTCTCTGCTGCAGGAGGTTGTTATGGCGGACTCTATGTACATGTTCAAGAGGGGCCTGGATGCCTTTTTGGAGAGATAAAATATCACGGGTTATGGGGATAAAACATTTATTTAATTCTTAAAGCTTGGACTTGATGTACTTGCGTCTTTTTCCTGTCTTATATACTATGATACTATGTTCTCTTCCTCCAATTTCCTCTGTGCTTTATTGAGATCTTCAATTTTATAATTTCTCTCTAAGAACTTCTCCTTTAATACTGCACATTGTTTGTCAAAGTCCTCTGTTTAATTTGTTTAAATTGTCCTTTGGGGATATTTCTCAGCCATGGGGTAAAATGACAGCTACCATTTTCAATAAAACCATTGCAGTCCGTCTCCTTAAAATAAGTTTTGGTGTATGTGTTATTATTCTCCTTGATCAATTCTAAGTCTAAAAAGTAAATATTGTTTTGACTATAATTATGAGTAAAAGATAAGTTATATTCATTTATATATATAATAAATTCCTCTAATAATAATTCCTGAGTACCCTGCCATAGAATGACCACATAATCTATATACCTTTTGTACAGCTTTAAACACTTACTAAACGGATTGTCATGATAGATATACTGATTTTCCCAAGTGACCATGTAGAAATTAGCATAGCAGGGGGCAAACTTTGCCCCCATCGCCATTCCTGAAGTTTGTAGGTAATATGATCCATCGAACCAGAAATAATTTTTTTTTGTAAACCAAACTCTATTAAATCCATAACAAATTGCTTTTGTTCCTCTAGTATACAGTTTTTTTTTTCAAAAAATGTTGCTACTGCACCAAGTCTTGCACCCATAGGGCTGCAGGAACTTGTCTACATATTGTGATGTTGACACTAAGTCAATCCCTGCCACTATCAGGCGTCCGGGGGGAGATGTTTTATTTTTATGTAATTTAAAGGTTGGACTTGATGGACTTGCGTCTTTTTCCGGCCTTATATACTATGGGGGATATTTATCATACGCTGGCGCTGGTGCGCCAGCGTATGATAGCCCCGCCGCTGCAAATTCGCAGCCCGATACATGAAGAGGCTTCTGCCTCTTCATGTATCTGGCTGCCAGTTGCGCAGCGTTTATCCTACGCCAGGCAGGGCCTGGCGTAGAAAAAGACGCAACCGTCGACTTTTCACGTTTGAAAAGTCGCCGGCAGCAGCGAGTGCGCAGGCGCGGGGACAGTAACGCTCCGCGCCGGCCCACTCCGGTCCGGCCGCGCCCCCCGCTCGGCCGCCCGCGTCCCCCCTTCACGCCCCACTGGCGTGAAGGTGGCGGATTGGGGAAAATAATCGCAAAAGCTAGCAATAAGCTAGCATTTGCGATTATTTCAGGGCCTCTGCGCCACTGGCGGTGCGCAGAGGTCCTGATAAATATCCCCCTATGATACTATGATACTATGAATGATTTTTTGATGATGCAAGCAGGACAGATTACTCCCCTGTGTAACTTTGATGTCAGCCACTGGCAGCTTTTGCGTGACACCTGCCGTTTGCTCAGGCCCTTTGAAGAAGCAACGGAATTTGTCAGTTGCCAGGACTGCGGGATGAATAACTTCATTCCATTGCTTTATCTCCTGGAACTCATGCTGCAAAATCTGTCGGGTTAGGGCACTGGAGAACTGGAGACTACATCTCATGGCCACATGAGGTCGGGACTGAACTGGAGGAGGACATTGGAGCACAAGCAGAGCCTGGTGAAATCAGTGTTTTTTCCACTCAGGTAACAAGAGAGGAGGAGCAGAACAATCCAGAGGAGGTAGAAAATGAGGCAGATGACCCAGAAGCACCGTGGCTGTATACAGTGGAGATGGAGGCCGGGAGTCCCTCAGAGTCACTTGCGCAGATGGCCCGCAGCATACTGCTTTGCCTAAATAGTGACAGCCGAATAGTCAACATCCGGCATATTGATGACTTTTGGCTCTCCACCCTCTTGGACCCTCTCTACAGATCAAAAATGGGTGACTTTTTTCCAGCTGCTGAGAGGAAGGAACTACTGGCATACTATAGAAAAATACTGTGCACAAAGTTGGCCGCTGCCTATGTGTGCCATTGTCCATCCGCTGTCAGGTCTAACTGGGGGATTCCTGGCAGTCATCGCTCACGTACTACTGCCACATCTGCTGTGGGGAGCTGGGGGGTAGGAGCAGTAGCAGCTCCATCAACAGCAGCTTAAAACGGGATTCCTTAATGAGCACTTCCTGTCCGTCATCGCTCACGTACTACAGCCACGGCTGCTGTGGGGAGCTGGGGGGTAGGAGCAGTAGCAGCTCCATCAACAGCAGCTTAAAACGGGATTCCTTAATGAGCAACTTCCTTCATCCGCCTAGTCAGGAGGGTAGCAGCAGCAGGACATGGAGCACACCCTGCACCAGCAGGTGGTGGCCTACTTGGACAGCACTTTACCACCTCAGGAAGAGGATCCCATGGACTTCTGGGCAGCCAAACTTGATGTGTGGCGGCAATTTGCAGAGTTTGCAGTAGAGAAGCTGTCCTGCCCAGCCAGTAGTGTGGCATCAGAGCGGCTGTTCAGTGCGGCAGGGGCCATAGTTACCCCATGGAGAACTTGCTTGTCCACCCATAATGTGGAGAGATTGACCTTTGTCAAGATGAATCAGGCTTGGAATGACCAGGACTTCAACTCACCAATGCCTTATGCATCAGATTAGATCAGCCATGACCCCTCCCCCAAACGTTGAGAAATTAGTATGGGTTCACACTACCTGCCTCAGCCACTATTCTGATGCTGCCACCTGCCTGATCCCACACATCTTGTGTGCTCCATCTGCCTCCTACCATCTTTACCAGGGACTGGAATTGTCCGCCACCTCCACACTATATCATTGTGCCACCATGTGAGCTCTTGCTGACGCCACCGTCACACTCTATCATTGTGCCTACCATGTTGCCATCACCTCCACACCTCTGACCTCATGCTGCTGCTGCTTCTGCTGGTGCCACCTTTGCAGTTCTATTTGGCAAAGACCTGATATTTTCAGTAAAACTGTCATGTATTATGCAAGCAGCATCTCTAATCTTCAAATTCAAATGGAAAATTTCAACTTCAACTTCATTTCAAACTTCGTCATTGTGCCGCAATGTGGCCTCCTCTGCTGTGGGCTCTGTGGGCTCCTGCTGCTGTGGCAACTTCCACACTCTATCATTGTGCCACTCCATGGCTTTCCATGTTGCTGCCACCGTGTTGCTGCCACCTGTGGGCTCCTGCTGCTGCTTCTGCTGCCGCCGCCTCCAGACACTGTCATTGTGCCACTCTGTGGCCTACCATGTTGCCGCCACTTCCACTCATCTGACCTCATGCTGCTGCTGCTGGTGCCACCTTTGTAGATTTTGGCAAAGACCTGATATTTTCAACTTCTAATTCATTTCAAAGTTCGTCATTGTGCCACGGTTTGGCCTCCTCTGCTGTGGGCTCCTGCTGCTGCCACCACCTCCACACTCTATCGTTGTGCCACTTTGTGGCCTCCTGCTGCTGCTGCATCCGCCACCACCTCTACACTCTTAGTCATTGTGACACTCTTTTGCCTACTCGTGCTGCTGTGCCTACTGACCGCTGTCTCCCTTGAACACCCTGTGATTGTCATAATGCTGTTTTCACCCTCAATCACTCATTGACATTGCCACTATGTTTAGGTTCCCCCTTCATTTCATCTGTCAGAAGGAATGGAAAGCCTCAGTATTGATAGCCAAAAGCAGGAGAGGATACAGAACACAGAGGACATGCAAATATCCCATTTACTGGTCATCTCTGTTTTGGATCCACTACTGTTTGTTTTTGGCTTTAGCAATACTGATGACGGACAATGACGGACGAAATGAAGGGCAAAATGATCAATGCAGAATTACTGCCAACACCTTCTGCACTGTTTTGGGGGGTTTCTACATGTATCCGCATTTAACAGAAAAGGTTCTGTTGTAATCTATGGAAACATCTCATGTCAGTGTAAAAAGAGTGAACTCTTTGATGTTATAGTGGGATCTTGGCACTCAGCTCAGCTAGCACAGACGTTACCTTGTCAGGCTGCGTTCCCGCTTCGCCTTATTTGGTAAAGTTGGCCTGTGTAAGTGCACATGAAATTGAAGAGTGAAGTGATTCTAAGACACAGCATTGTTTGAACACCAAACCACGTTCCCTTTGCATATTTAAGCATGGCACAACGTTCTACAACACCCTACAGGCTCACTGCAGCCATGAAATACCTGTTTTTTCGGGTCGAATCAAATTTTTTAAAAAAATTTTGGCGAATCAGGACGAATTAACAAATTCGCCCATCTCTAAATGCAAGGACATGTCACCCGCGTTCAGTGAAAGGAATAGGTATGGATTTCTCCTGTGTTTCCTGTAACTGTATAGGTACAGCTACTGTATTGTTGGTGCAAGATCATGTTGGGGGGTTATGTACAGGAGTGGACACTTCAAAAATATGGTACATATGCATTGGGGCCCATGCCCCAGATCTTTTGCTACCATAGCAAGGTCCCTGTCTGTAACGGAGGACCCATAATTATGACTTATGTCCCCGTTATGAACAGCTATGATATTCCTTTCTCTGGTTCTAAATTTTTGGAAGGAAAGCAACACACAGTCAACTTTTCCTTTGATCTCTGGGATGAGCTATCAGAGGTGTGAATATTTACACTTGCTGCAGACCAGGCTTCCTCCTAATCTTTGGTCACAGATAGACCTGCTGAGGTGTCAGGCTCCAGCTAGCCCATTACTTCCTGGCCGGTTGTAAACAAAATCAACATTTGCTCTTCCAAATTGAGCCTCATAACTGACATAGTCAGTAATAAAATAAACACGACACAATGAAAAAATGTAAAGCTGGGGCAATATTATCACACTACCATATTACAGTATTACACTTATTACAATTATTATTACACTATTGCAGTATTGCAATTTTACACATTATTCATTGTAAGGTAACCCGAGGCTGTCATGATTACCAATCTCTGCCCCTGATGACATCAGGGCGAGCGACGATCTGTACAAAGAGGGCGGCACCCACACCCCGCCATCAGCAGCATCAGCAGGGTTAATACCCGTGTTCGCTGCTAGCATGGACCGCAAACATTAGCGGTAGGTGTTTGCTGCATTGTGCAGCAAACCCCATCTCTATACGAAGAGGGCTTACACCCTCCAAAGAGTGTGAAAGAGTTAAGATATATATATATATCTCTAAACACTCTATTTTTATAATCAATAATGGCATAGCAGTGGTAAAATTTTGCATCAATATATGTGGTTTTTACGGAGCTTGGCTATTTCAAATCAACTAAAAACCATCATGATAAACAACACAGTACACCTTTTTATACTTTTTTTTAACATATACCGTTGTAAAGTTGCCATTTTAAAGGGAACCTGTCACGAGATTTCACTAGTAAGCCAAATGACTTCCCGTAGTTCCCATAGCAGTATACTAACTTGTGCCCATGATACTAATCTTTTTTATATCAGGTTCTGTAGTGCTTTACAAATCATAGTAATATGGGCATTTCTTTGTCTGTGTCTTTTCCGCTTTAGGATTTAGGATTTTGCGCACTATCACAATGTGTTGTTGGTACCAGGGATCTGTCAGGATACAATCTACAATTCAGAAAGCAACAGATTGTTTATTCCTGCAATTCGCCATGAAGCGCTTTTAGGTTGCATTAAAGCTCTGACAACTAGCCGGCTGCCAGAAACGGAGAATTTTATAGCATAGCACAAAAAAGGATTTATTTTTCAGAGGGATTCTCAGACATATGAGTCACAAAGATGAACTTCTTTCTGTAAAATGTTCTAATGACTGGGTAGGTCAGAGTACAGTCAGCAAGGAAATAATAAGTAATTTAATAATATTACAAATAGGGGAAATGCCCTGTACTACAAGACATTTATTTCCCTTACTTTGGAAATTTTTACAGAAACACAAATTCGAGAGTAACAAAAAGCAACAGAAATAAAATATGTGACTTGTCTGTGCTGCTCTCTTACTGCTCAGCCCCCACCTTTGTGCTGCTTCCTCCCCCACTGATGTCAGCTCACCACGCTGTGTAAAGGAACACAGAGGTGAGGGCTGAGAGCTGAGGAGTGAGCTTCACAGGCAAGTCACATGTTTTATTTTCAAATGCATTCAAACCAAAATAAACCTAGGACTCAGAACAGGATTCTGTCAGGGTGCAAGTTGAATTAAAACACACAATTTTATTGTAAAGCAAATACACATAAAAGGCAGAAAGACATCTTTGCAATCCAGTTGTAATGGGCTTCTGCATCCTGTATTTAGTGAAAATTAGGTCACTGGTGACAGGTTCCCTCTTAAGCTACTGGTTAGCTACAATTAGCATTTACTGCATCACTATGTTAAATGATCGTCTCAGTATAAAGAACAATCTCAGAATAAATTGGAGTTCCAGCATCATTTAGCAAAATCTAAAAGGTGCTGTCTCAGTATAGTTTGCATTTCTATACTTTTTTTAAAGCTGCTGTCTCAATATAGTTTGTAGTTCTTATGGGGTATCTTATGGGGCATTCTTGGTATAGTTTGCAGTTTTGAAATCATCCAGCAAAATCCTAAAGGTGCTGTCTTAGTAAAGTTTGCATTTCCATCAAAACCATTGAGTGGCAGTCTCAATAAAATTCGAAGTTCTAGCAAAATCTTAAATGGGCAGTCTCAGTATAGATTGCAGTTCTGGCATCATCCATCAGGTGTTGTCTCACAATAGTTTGGAGTTCCAGCATCATCCTGCAATATCTTACTGTACCAGTCTTAGCACTATTTACAGCAATTTTTTTCTGTAAATTTCTGAACATATAGCCATTAGTATTTGGGAACAGTCATTTATCATAAAATTAGTACATATAGAAAGATATGCTATAATACATAAGGGAATATCTTTTGGATTGATCATGGCATAAGACAATTAGATGCTTTTGTTAAAACAAATATAAATAAAGAAAACAACAGTCATATAAGAAATGTAAATAAATAACGCGTCACAGGGTCTTTTAGTAAAGATAGATTAAATATTTTCAAACTGATAAATGTGGTGCACAGTCCCACTGTGCATTGGAACGCCATTTTCAGAGCAGAGGTTTGTGTCACGTCGCGTAAAGTGCAGCCACAACACAAATGTGCGGACACTATAAATACATGTGCAAAGTCAGACAAAATACTGGTGCAGGGGCTTTAATAAATTTTTATTTTATTCTCTACATGGTGCACTCTTTTTCCCAAGCTGGAATGATTGCCTCCAAGCAGTGAGCATATTCTTCATAGTACATTCAGTAAGTACATTGTCTGATGTGGGGAGAAGATCAAAAGTATCTCTGGATTCAGCTGATGAGCTTGGAGAGGCTGCTGTGTTAACCTCATGTTTGTGACTCAGGTGCTGCTTAGCTGTGCCTTTTAGGCCATCCAGAGACAGCCATGTTGCAGAGTAGCTGCACCACATGCCTTCCCGGCTGGGATCTGAAGCTCGGTGGGAAACCGCTGGACAGTCAATATTACTTGTCTCTTCTCTAAATAGCTTGATGATGGAGAAGAAGAGGCAGAGCAGAATCTTCTCTCAGAGTAAGTTGCTACTGTCTCTTTCTACCCTTGATAGCTGTTGCATCCTTGAGGACCCCGTGTGCAGGGGCTCGGTACAATCTTGGATAAGGCCCACAGAGGGTGAAAAAGAAATCTCCCTGAGCTTCCAGGGCCAGGTGGCATTCCTCCTCTTATTAATCATGTTCCTGGTGTTTGGGCAGCTTATGTGCTGGCAAAGATGGCTCTAAGTGTAAAGTCACTTTTCATGGTGATTAGCTAAGGAGTTGGATCTTTACTAGAGATGAGGGAACATGCTCGTTCGAGCATTAGCATACTCGAAACTGCTCGTTGCTCGGATGAGTATTTCACCGGCTCAAGAAAATGGCATCTCCCGTCGTTGTTATTTTTGGTGGCCAGAAACAGAGCCAATCACAAGCCAGGAGACTCTGCACTCCACCCAGCATGACGTGGTACCCTTACACGTCGATAGCAGTGGTTGGCTGGCCTGATCAGGTGACCCTGAAATAGACTAGCCCCTGCCCGCGCTGCTCGGATCATTCTCTGTCGGATGCCGTTAGGGAGAGAGCTGCTGCTGGTCAGGGAAAGCGTTAGGGTGTTCTATTAGAATAGTGTTAGGCAGGAGTGCTTCTACAAGAACTCAACAACCATTCTTAGGGCTACAATAACGTTATATATATATTTTTTTATTTGCTTGTGGCTGGTCTTGCTGGCACTAGTAGTGCAGGTAGTACCATATTGTGAGGAATTTGCAGGGAGACTTGCGACCGTTGTGTTTTGCTCTTAGTGACACACATATCCAACTCAAACACCGAAGTGGGACAATTTATTAGGGGTTTGATTTGAATTAGGTACAGTCTGCTGATTTTTTTTTTTTTACGTTTATTTACTTTTATAACTCAAAGTAATCTGGCAAAGCAGTGTGCTTTCAGTGTAGGCTAGAACATAGCCATAAGAGAACCCCAACGGCTTACTTAGGCCTACAATAGCGTTATATTTTACTTTTTTTTATGGTTTGCTTGTGGCTGGGCTTGCTGGCACTAGTAGTGCAGCTAGTACCATATTGCGAGGAATTTGCAGGGAGACTTGCGACCGTTGTGTTTAGCTCCTAGTGACACACATATCCACCTTAAACACTGAAGTGGGACAATTTATTAGGAGTTTGATTTGAATTAGGCACAGTTGTGTGCTGTCAGTGTAGGTTAGAAACTAGCTATAGCAATAGGATAGCATCGTTTTGTTTAAAAAAAAAAAAAAACACAAAAAAACAAACAAAAAAAAAATTTGCAGTTTACACTTTAATTCTGAAAATGGTTAACCCGAGGGCGTTGACGTGGGCGTCCAACTACTGCAGGAGTCAGAGGCCGTGGTCCTGGGCGGGGTGAGACACCACCTGCTGATGAGGGAGGAGGGGAACGCCGCAGAGCTACACTCCCTAGGTTCATGTCTCAAGTTACTGGGACTCGTGGTAGAGCACTGTTGAGGCCAGAACAGTGCGAAGAGGTGATGTCGTGGATTGCAGACAATGCTTCTATCCATTTGTCCACCAGTCTTCCACGCAGTCCACCCATGTCACCGAAATCAGCACTCCTCCTCAGCCTCCTTCCCCCCAGTCTGCCCCCTCCCAGTAAAATTTGGCATTTGAACCGGCATACTCTGAGGAACTGTTTTCTGGACCCTTCCCACAGTCACAAACCACTTGTCTGGTTGCTGCTGAGCTATTTTCCGATGCCCAGGTTTTCCACCGGTCGCAGTCTGTGGGGGATGATGACATTATTGACGTAGTGGAAGAAGTGTGTAAAGAGGTGTCGGACGATGAGGAGACACGGTTGTCAGACAGTGGTGAAGTAATTGTCAGGGCAGGAAGTCCGAGGGGGGAGCAGACTGAGGGATCGGAGGATGATGAGGTGACAGACCCAAGCTGGGTAGATAGGCGGGGTGAACACAGTGCTTCTGAGACGGTGGCGAGTCCTATATCAGAACAGGTTGGAAGAGGCAGTGGTGGGGCCAGACGGAGAGGCAGGGCCAGAGCTGTTGCATCAACGCCAAATGTTTCACGTAGTCAAGCTCCCCTGGCGAGGGCTAGATTTTCAGAAGTCTGGAGGTTCTTTAAAGAAACACCGGATGACAGACGGACTGTGGTGTGCAACCTGTGCCAAACCAGGATCAGCAGGGGTTCCACCACTACTAGCTTAACTACCACCAGTATGCGCAGGCATATGAATGCTAAACACCCCACTCAATGGCACCAAGCCCGTTCACCTCCGGCCGGGCACACCACTGCTCCTTCCCCTGTGTCATCTGATAGTCAGCCCCCTGCCCAGGACCCCGGCCCAAACACCTCCCGTGCGAAAACCCCATCTTCGCCTCCACGATCCTCCACAGCATCCACCAGCGTTCAGCTCTCCATACCCCAGACGCTGGAGCGCAAAAGGAAGTATAGTGCAACCCACCCACACGCCCAAGCCCTCAACGTACACATCTCTAAACTGCTTAGCCTGTAGATGCTGCCCTATAGGCTGGTAGAGACCGAGGCCTTTCGAAACCTCATGGCGGCGGCCGCCCCTTGGTATTCGGTCCCCAGCCGCCACTACTTTTCCCGATGTGCCGTCCCAGCCCTGCACAAGCACGTGTCAGACAACATCATCCGTGCCCTGACGAATGCCGTTTCTGACAAGTTCCACCTGACCACGGACACGTGGACGAGTGCTGCCGGGCAGGGCCTTTATATATCGCTGACGGCACATTGGGTTAACTTGGTGGAGGCTGGGACCGAGTCTGACCCTGGGGCTGGTCATTTACTGCAGACGCCGAGGATTGCGGGGCCTACCTCGGTCCAGGTCTCTCAGGCCTACTATGCCTCCTCCTCCTCCCACCCCTCCTCCACCTCCTCCTCCGAATTACCATCCGTGGGCATGGCGCCATCAGTCGGCAGCTCTAGGCACAGCAGCGACAGCAGGCGGTGCTCAAACTGCTGAGCCTAGGCGATAAAAGGCACACAGCCCAAGAGCTATTACAGGGCGCAGACTGGCGCAGACTGATCGGTGGCTGGCACCGCTGAACCTGAAGCCAGGCATGGTTGTGTGTGACAACGGCCGTAACCTGGTGGCGGCACTGCAACTCGGCAGACTGACACATGTGCCATGCCTGGCCCATGTGTTAAATCTTATAGTTCAGCGTTTCCTCAAGACATACCCAAATCTGTCTGATTTGCTCATGAAGGTGCGCCGCATCTGTGTGCATTTCAGGAAGTCCAGCACAGATTGTGCCACTCTCAGGGCAGCTGTTTCTCAGCGCATATCGGAGGAGGTGGAGGAGGATGAGGAGGAAGAGGAGGAGAATGTTGGCGAGACAGAAGAGGGGACCATTGTTCAGTCCTTTACTGTTCAGCGTATATGGGCAGAAGGAGAGGAGTTGGAGGAGTTGGAGGAGGAGGAAATGGGCAGTCAGGCCAGTGAGGGCAGTGAATTCTTGCGCGTTGGGACTCTGGCGCATATGGCAGATTTCATGCTAGGCTGCCTATCCCGTCACCCTCGCGTTCAAAGAATTTATTCCAGTACCGATTACTGGGTATTCACTCTCCTGGACCCACGGTACAAGCAAGATCTTTCCACTCTCATCCCTGGAGAGGAAAGGAGTGTGAGAATGCATGAATACCAGCAGGCCCTGGTGCACAAGCTGAAACAGTATTTCCCTTCTGCCAGCGCTAGCAGCAGAGGGCGTACTTCTGCGGGACAAGTAGCGAGGGAGAATAGGCGAGCAGGCAGCTTGTCCAGCACTGGCAGGGGTACGCTTTACAAGGCCTTTTCCAGTTTTATGTCACCCCAGCAAGACACTGTCACCTGTCCCCAGTCTCGGCAGAGTAGGGCTGATCTTTACAGAAAGATGGTGAGGGAGTACGTAGCTGACCATACCATCGTCCTAAATGATCACACAGCTCTAGGGAGCTGTGGTATGGTATGAAACCCACAGATGGTATGGTATGAAACCCAGTACGTAGCTGACCATACCATCGTCCTAAATGATCACACTCACTGTATGGGGGTAGTGTTCCTCACTGTATAGCAGTAGTGTTCCACACTATATGGTGTTAGTGTTCCTCACTGTATGGGGGTAGTGTTCCTCACTGTATGGCGGTAGTGTTCCACACTATATGGCGTTAGTGTTTCTCACTGTATGGCGGTAGTGTTCCTCACTGTATGGAGGTAGTATTCCTCACTGTATGGCGGTAGTGATCCTCACTGTATGGCGGTAGTGTTCCTCACTGTATGGCAGTAGTATTCCTCACTGTATGGGGGTAGTGTCCCTCACTGTATGGCGGTAGTGTTACTCACTGTATGGCTGTATTCTTCTCTGTATGGAAGTAGTGTTCCTCACTTTATGGGGTAGAGATATTTGTATAGGTTTTATAATGTTTTCATTAATTTACATAAATTAAACCTCCTGCACAAAATTTTTCTTTTTATTTTGCCATCTTCTGGCGCTAATAACTTTTTTATACTGTTGGGTATGGAGCTGTGTGTGTTGTAATTTTTTGCTATTTTTTATGACGTTTTCATTGCTATCATTTTAACCCCTTCCCGACATTTGACGTAATAATACTGCATGGCGGGAGGTGCGTTCCCGCAAAATGCAGTATTATTAGGTCATGCTTCTGGAAGCTGCGGGTGTCGGCTATATATTATAGCCGACACCTGCCTCTAACACCCGCGATCGGAGATTTCTCCGATTGCGGGTGTTAACCCCTAACACGCCGCGGTCGCGCTGACCGCGGCGTGTCAGAGGCATTTAAATGCAATCTGAAGGGTCCTTCTGGCAGGACCCGGCTGTAAGACACTGGGCATGCGCAGCATGCTCAGTGTCTTACATTACACAGTGCAATACTTCTGTCACTCTCTAGCCTGCCGCTGCCTCTGCATGCCGTCCCCTATAGTGTCAGGGTCAATTATTGGATGTTTTAGATGCTATCTAGCCTCATTCGGTCACTCTGTCATGACCATGCTGTTGCCCATAATTTTGGCATAATGGTGCGATTAAGCAGCCTCAGAGGCATCCATGCATGTTGCCCCTGCTGTTTCCTGTCCATTTCCGTGGTGTTTACATCATTTTCTGAGGTTTCCAGGTGTTTGGCCAAGCTTCCCTGTGCAGACCCTTGGTCCCCTTGAAAAATGCTCGAGTCTCCATTGACTTCAATGGGGCTCGTTATTCGAGACGAGCACTCGAGCATCGGAAAAGTTTGTCTCGAAAATGAGCAACCGAGCATTTTAGTGCTCGCTCAACTCTAGTGGTGATGCCTAATGAAGAAGATGGAGGACGCGTCACCTACAGGTGCTGGATGTAACAAGTAGAGATTTTTCCTGTGTCTTCAGTAGCTGTATACACCATCAGTAAAGTTGTTATGTATGTGAGGGGGTTATGTATAGGAGGGGGCGTTACTGAAAGTGCGATACACATACATTGGAGCCAGTGCCCCGGATCTTTTACCACCCTAGCAATGCCCCTGGAGTACAGTGATGACTTCAAAGCTTCTGTGAGAGGGTTGCATATTAATGAAACCATTAAGTGTGATAGGTGGCAGAGTCAGTAAAGGTGAGAATCTGTTAACAGTAAAAGAGAGAAAGTTATGGTCTGAAAGTATAAAAGTATTAGGGAAGTCAGAGACTGAAGAGAGTTGAACAAAGACCAAGTCTTGGATATTTTACTCTTGGTGAGTAAGAGAATCACAGAGTTGTGAGTGGCTGTACGGGAATTAGGAATCCAAAACAAAAAACTAGTAGGATGAAACTGGGAAAATGGGCGGAATATCCAGAGGGTGTAGACCTCAAAAGAAGGGAAGGTAAGAGAGTGTACATGAGGAATGACCTGGAAGGTGTACTGTGGAGAGAGGAGTATTCCTAGCCCTCCCTCCTGTCTTTTATCAGGTCTAGATGAGTGAGAGAAATGCAAGCCACTGAAACACAGACCAACAAGCTAAGCAGTGTCATCCTGCTGGATCCATGTTTCAGTGATGGCCAGCATGTCAAATAATTCAGAAAGAAACAAGGCGTGAATGGATTGAAGTTCATGAAGGGGGCTACTAGCAACTAAAACGTCCACAGACCTGACAGCACCAGAGTTTCCCTCCACTTTTTTCAAAGTGAGAAGAATCATAAATACAATAACTCCATATGCCAGTTATGGAGTTATGGTCCATCTGAGCCAGAGGCCAAATACATATATGGGACCAGGGTTGCAGGGCAAATGAATACCTGGGTCTGAGTTTGTTCTGCTGGACTGAGAAAAGAAGATATACAGAACTCTCAATGGAAACATGGTAAGTGGGTCATATTGGGTCTCAACATAATCTGGATGAATCTCATGAGACCTGAACCTTGATCCTATAACTTCTCATTGTAGCGTTAGAACTCCAAGATCCTGGATATGATACAAGGTGGGATGTTATCTAGAACCACCTAGGGGGTTTGAAGGGTTGTGTCTACACCTAATATAAGCAAGTCACCCCATATGTTTATTGTTCTTTTTCTGAGAGATTATAATCACTGGGACCACTAATGCATCATATTTTTACTTGTGTTATTGTTTCTATATTTTAAGTAGTAGTGTAGAAAAATAGGAAATAGTGTGGGTGAGGATCCACTTAATTTGCCAGTCAAGGGCCCTGAATATCTTAGTAGGGCCCAAGTAACAGCTTCCATTATAATTCTCTAAGTACAGTAATGCTCGTTGTAAGTCATGTTGCTGCCTGTACATTATTGTGTTCTTTGGCATTCCTTCATGTACATATTTTCAGTGAAGCATTAATTTATCATTTATCCCTTCCCTAGGGGACAACAGTATTTTTTCAGTGATGCTGATAGGAGGAATGTTATGCTGTTTTTAAAAGAAAAATCTGTTCTAACAGTGACAACAAAAGGAAAATATTATTTTTACATAAAAAAGAAACACATCTGTTGAGAAAGCTGCCATACCGAGTGCAACTATGACAGGCCCCAAGCAACAGTATGTGTAGGCAGGAAGAACACAAACATTTAAGGAGGACATGAAAGCTTTCTTAATGTGATCATTTTGCGAAGTATTTTTATAGCCCATAGTACTGTACATCTTTTGTCAGAAATATGTGTTAGCTGTGTTTAAACTGTATAATGCATAATGCCTAAATATTACATGCATTTTAATATATATATATATATATATATATATATATATAAATAAAGGTAGTCGCAGCACTCAAAGAATCAGGTATGGGTGCACATCCAGGGGCCAGGACGAGAGGTCCCACAATACATAGTATCAAAAAAAGGCGGCAGCACTCCACGGGCTTGTGAAAAAGCTACGTTTCGGCTCCCATGGCCTGGAGCCTTTTTCAAGCAAAGTGAGTAAAATATATACAGAGTACAAAGGAAGTGACATCATTTCAAAAATACATCAGTGAATTACATCAATATCAAGATTATCATATACAGAAACATAATATATATTATAATTAGTATCTAGTGTATTGAGGTATACATAAAGTGCATATGTGCTATTGAGGATCAGGTGCTCACCATGGGATCAGTAAGGACGGAGTAAGCGAAAATCGGCTTCCAAACGACGCTACTGCGCATGCTCAGGGTCACATGACATATTCGAAGTGAGGAATACTGGTAAATTAGGGATCACATGATCGTGACGTCGGCCGCGCCTGCGCACACAGGACAACTCGGCCAGAGACGCCATCTTAAAGAAGGGAAGACTGCCAGTGGAGATATAGGTGAGGTTATCCTAGAGAATCCCCAGGTATATCGTTCCAATGAGATCAAAGGTGTAGGTGCCTAAACAAACGCTTACCATATATGGTCAGCAGTATGTGTGGCAACACGCTGATTTCCGGGGTAACCCTTCGTGAACCGAAGTCCAACAGGTGCCCTGTACTGGTCAGCTCTCTACTCCTCGCACGGTCTCATATAAGGAACATTCTGTACCTTAATGAATAGTAGTCCCCCATTCAGAAAAAGCGGAAGTCCCCAGTGGGGATTCTCTAGGATAACCTCACCTATATCTCCACTGGCAGTCTTCCCTTCTTTAAGATGGCTTCAGGGAGGAGGATTGCTGGTTCCAGCACTTAGGCAGATGCAATGCACAAACAGACCCAGCACGCAAATGGCCTAGGAGCAGGCCACAACTCCTCAAACAGACCCAGCACGCAAATGGCCTAGGAGCAGGCCACAACTCCTCACACTCACCAGAGGCCACCCGGGTAAGGGGACCACCATGCTCCCCAGTCGCCCAGCCAGATTCTCCACTGCTACATCCTGCTCCATGGAGGTCCGGAACCTACAACCAAGCTTTGTCCTCTCCTAGTGCGTCCCCGAAAATGTTCATGGCTACACAATCGCCAGAGGTTATGGCAACTCCACAGATATTTTCCTTCAGCCCTACAGGCTCCTCTCCTACATCGTTAGCCTGTATGTCTCCATCAACTGATATCCAGCAAACCGCGGTTTTAGCTCAGCTCCTGGAAGGGTTGGCAGAATTATGTAACTTTAAGACCCATTTGAAAGCAATACCAACTAAGGAAGATATGGAGTGCTACGTTTCCCGTCTAGAACAGTCCTATGGAGCAGAGATAGCCACCTTAAGAGAAGAAGTACAACAGATACAGGCCAGAACAACAGCAACCGAAGCAGCCCAGGTCGCTACGCAAGAGCAGATCAACGCACACACACAGCTCTACTAGCTACGCATACCCACCAACTTCAGCTCCTCACGGATCAACTAGATGACACCGAGAATAGGGGCAGGAGGAACAACATCCGGATACGGGGCTTACCAGAATCCGTGGAATCAGCCCACCTCCATGACACCTTACGATGCCTATTTAACTCGGTGTTACAGGTACCGGAAGACTCTCCAGTTGAGTTGGACAGAGCACATAGAGCCCTACAAGCGCGCCCTTCAGCACATGATCCTCCACGAGATGTCATTTGCCGGGTACATAGGTACCAGCTGAAGGACGCCATAATGCTTAAAGCTAGAACCATGGAAAGAATCTCCTTCCAGGGGACTAATATCCAACTCCTGCCCGACCTATTGAGATTAACCCTGCTCAAAAGGAAAGCTCTACACCCCTTCTTGGAGATCTTGAAACGGCGCAATATACCATACACCTGGGGTTTCCCATTCAAGCTTCAGATCCGTCATGGAGGTCTCACACACCTTATCCGACATCCCAGAGATGTTCCTCCCGTGGCGGAGATCCTTAATCTGAATGCTCCAGAGCTTACAGAATGGCCAACAATGCAGACATCGGGGGCACAGGGTCCTCGCCCGCGCCCTCAACGCCCGCCACGCGGGATGGAGGGTATGGGCCCAAGGGGTCCCCGACGCCAGAGACGACATCCAAATGACCCCCGGGGCTGAGCTGTACTGATTACGGCTTGCAGAGCTTCGGCTGGAGTATCCTTTGATTACACATTGACTGTTATGAAAAATGTTTATTAATGACTTGCTTTCTCTTTTCAATGTTTCACTGGCTTGCACCTGTTGATGATAGTCATAAGTTCATTTTACACACCACGGGAACACTGGGCAAGAGCTTGCTAGATAGTTAGGCTTTGTTCCATCTGGGGTAGCCTGTTCAGCTAGTCTGCACACGTGATATACACCTCCCTACCACTACTGTGGGCTTTGACTATAGCCAAATAGGTTATAGGTATAGTTTTTTTCTTTTTTAGTTCTCTGAGATACGTTAATATCTCTACGGTTTCTCCCCGAGTCCGTGTTTGTCCTTGTCCGCGTCTGAACCTCCTGTCTGTCCTCCCTCTTGTCTCCTCCCCTCACTAGGCTTCTCTTTGTGCTTCCAACACACAAACCCCCAACCACACACGCCTCATGGCAACTTTAAAGATCGGGTCCCTGAACGCCAGAGGCTTAAATGTGCCCCAGAAGAGATCTCCGGGCACATTCCAGAAATCAGAAACCGATACTACAACATCTGGTCCCATAGTGCGAATATAGACTCCCGCTCCAAGGGTGTTTCTATCGCTATTCACCGCACTCTCCCACATGTGATATTGGATCGAATTTTAGATGAACGTGGAAGGTATGCCTTCGTCAAAATACAATTATTCGGCCAAATATTTACGCTGGCCAATATATATTTACCTAATCGCTCTCCAATTCCCGCATGTAGAAAAATTCTACGGGATTTGGCAGGATTTTCGCAGGGGATGCTGATTCTCGGAGGGGACTTCAACTTCCCCTTTGATGTTAAGTTAGACACCTCTTCGGGGAGGATGTTAAGTTAGACACCTCTTCGGGGAGGAATCATGTCCCCACGCGACAGTTAGATTCCCTCAAAAAAGATCTGTATAATCTCCAATTGGTAGACGCTTGGCGGATCCTCCACCCCAAGGACAGGGATTATACTTACTACTCCCCGGCGCATGACTCATATAGCCAAATCAACCTTTTCATGATACAACACAGGGCACTGACCTGGGAACCCTCGGCAACGATAGGCAATATTGTCCTACCAGACCACGCACCAATATACCTGACGTTCACTATGCCCACGGTAACACAACGCCCTTGGACTTGGCGCCTCAATGAT
This sequence comes from Engystomops pustulosus, assembly GCA_019512145.1. Taxonomy (NCBI): domain Eukaryota; kingdom Metazoa; phylum Chordata; class Amphibia; order Anura; family Leptodactylidae; genus Engystomops; species Engystomops pustulosus. The sequence continues at coordinate 81,480 of WNYA01000700.1, forward strand.
TACTTACTCAAAGACGCCTTATGCGTACAAGAAATTAGACAAACCATTGAACGCCTTTCTCCCACACCCGACACCCGCCCGGAGGACTTGCCATTGAAATGGGAAGCTCTTAAATGCGAACTGCGCAGCTGCTTCACAGATCATGGGGTTCGTTTAAAAAGAGAAAATGCGTTTAAACTCACCGCTTACTGCGACGGTTGCACGAACTTGAGCAACGACATAAACAGGCCCAATCCCCAGAAGTCTTAGCAGACCTCATTATAACAAGAGACGAAATAAAAGCCCTAATGGACCAGAAAAATCGGGCACAGCGCTTACGGTTTAAAGGCAGTCTATATGAATATGCAAACAAATGTGGGCACCAACTCTCCAGATTTTTACATCCTAAAACGGATATGACACACATACCCCACATTAGAACCCCTGGGGCACGGACATACACAATCCGGCAGATATTAGTTCAGAATTCGGCAAAACAGGTATTTCCTAGCTGCACAGAGCCTGTAGGGTGTTGTAGAATGTTGTGCCATGCTTAAATATGCATAGAGAGCGTGGTTTGGTCTTCAAACAATGCTGTGTTTTAGAATGACACGCACATGACAGCCACCTCTCTTAGAATCGCTTCACTCTTCAATTCCATATGCACTGACAGTGGAAAAACCACCGAATTCAGCCTCTACTGGACTCATGTGTCCATTGGATGTAGTCTCTACTTCTCCAGTGGCCTGACCAGAAAGATTTTGCAGCATGAGTTCCAGGACATGAAGCAGTGGAATGACGTTATTCATCCTGCAGTCTGGGCGACTGACAAATAAAGGGCCTTAGCAGACGTCAGTTGTCACGCATGAGCTTCTAGTGCCAGACTAAAACTTATACAGGGAAGTACTCCGGTCCGCTTGCATCATCAAAAAATCATTAATGGCTTTTCTCTGTTCATGCAAGCGGTCTAACATATGGAGGCTGGAATTCAGACAGGTGGAAACATCGCATATCAGACTATGTTGAGGGAGGCTGTTCTGATGCTGCAACTTGAGGAGGGTGTGCTTGGCTTTGTAAGAATGGCTGAACTGCATGTACAGTTTCCTGGCCAATTTTAGAATGTTTGCAGATGGGTGGAAGACTTGAGGAACCTCATGACAACCAGATTGAACACTTGCGCCATGCAGGGCACATCCCTCCTCGGTGCATTGTCTGTCACCATGGTTGTGACTGATTGATTATTTGTTACATGAGGTGGAGCAGTTCCTCCCCTGTGTGACTTCATTCGCCAAGGCAAATCAGGTGTAAAACTGCTTGATACCGCTGTGCCCTGCACATGTGGTATGATGGAGCCGCACTTAGACTTGTGAAGGCTAAGTTGGTGGTGGAGGAGGAGGAGGAGGCGGACATTGGCGCGGGAGGAGCATTTTCATTACATGGAGGAGAAAGTGGCGTCTCTTGTTCAAGTTGTCGGTGTGGCTGGGCGGGAAGCACATTCACCCAGTGGGCCATAAAGGACATGTACTGTCCATGACCATAGTTAGAGCTCCACACATCCGCGCTGCCGTGCACCTTGGAAGAAACCGATAAGCTTGAGGACTGGCCCACCTTCAGTTCTACATATTTGTGAAGGGCTGGCACTGCCTTTTTGGAAAAAAAATTGCAGAAGGGTGCAGAATCCACGACTTGGAAAGGGAGAGACTGCAGCACCAACAACTTGGACAAGAGCATGGTCAGCTTCTGCACCTAAGGATAGCTGGACGCATACAGTTGTCTCTTTGTAATCGTCTCACTCAACGACTGCTGGCAAGATGCTTAGCGAGGAGCAGGAGCATCTGGACCGGCAGATGATATTGAAGACAAACAGCTCCCTTCGGTAGAGGTGCTGGAGCCTTGACTGGCTGAATTGGCATGTGTGCCACTAGGTGCTGCTGCTGCTGTTGCTGCGGCAGCAAGATGGACCTCTACATCTGTTCCACGTTTCTCCCAGGCCATTGCATGGTGATGCTGCATGTGTTGATGCAGGGCCGTGGTGCCAACATTGGCCCCCTGGCTACACTTCACTTTGTGCCCGCTGAGTCTACATATACACATGCTGGCCTCTGGTGTCTTAAGTGCCACACCTCTGAGATGGTGATTTTACTGCCAAAACTCTGCACTGAGTGACTACTAATGTCGCAGCCTCGCTGACCCCCCTTTAGCACTGCTTACTTGGACCTCCAAAGCGGGCTACCCCCAGCCATTTGGCCCCTACCTCGCACTGCTGCCACCCTGCTTACTCACTGCCACAGTAGTGACTTCTTGCCTGCTCAGTTGCCTGACCTGGAAGCTGACACTCTCCTCACCCGACAATGAAGGATCAGTGCGATCGGCTACATCATTTCCCTGTCACTGCTATTCTCCTCAACGGTGTCAGTATGCACAGCCTGCCTACTGGACAAAGCAGCGAATGTCTGCCCCACCTCTTCAGTGCCGAGCAGCTACTGATTGTCCTCAAACACTTCGTCCTCGCTGTAGAGTGGCGCTGAGCCTAGACCACTTAGTAGCTCTCTGGCTGAGGGAAATGAACAGATGCTGGTTGAGGATAGGTGAGGGCCACTGACCTGCTCCTGGCCAATTCCAACTAATTGTTGTTTCTGACGAACCCACAGACTCTTGGCTGGGGTTGTCAGATGTTATATGACAACTAGATGACAACAGCTGTTCTGACCTCATAGAGGCATCCCTGCTGCGAAGTCCCCTTACTGTGCTGTGACCTCTGCCTGCTCCACCTGCCACCTTTCTGTCTGACATAGTGGCTAATCAGCTACGTGGATTTGACACATATTTCTTGCTCTCGACCTTAACAACCCCAAAAGTATGGGAATTTGCATTATACAGATTCCCCACAACAGACACCCTGGGAGAGGAGCAGAAGTCATACAGCATCTGTGTGGATATGACACAGATTTCTCCCTAGTAGCTTTAGTAACAAAAAAAAACTGCTAAAAAACTGCTATTTGGGAATACAGATCCCCCTGGGATCCAGATGATCTGAAACATACGTCGGGGACGCGGACCCTCCCGGACAGCAGCAAAATTTTACAACTCAACCTTGGGTAAGAGCTTATACCCCCTTCCCTAATAGCCACAGGTTATTATACCTGGGCATAGGGCAGCGTATCTACTATAGCTTACATGTACCACAGAGGTTAATACCATCACCACTCTGTGGACTAAAACTTTAATTACTGCAGATCAATAGTAAAGGTGTTTTGCCTTTACTGGTCCTGCCTCTTACCATATCATCAGGCAATTTTCATAACTTTGCCCTGTCCGGGTCGGGCCCGTCTTTCTTCCTTGTTGTGTCTCATCACTTGTAATTTTATGAATTTTTAATTCTGAGCATTTTATGTTATTAATAAAGATTTATTGTTTATATGCATCTCTTTAGTCGATCCTTTTTTTCCTTTGTATATGGGGGACAGGTGTACAGCCGCAAGCTTGCAGCCATACATATTTCCCCCTTATGGTAGTGTGAATGTAGCCTTAATATTAGCTTAGGCTGCAATCACACACATGTATGAGGGACATACACTCACCGGCCACTTTATTAGGTACACCATGCTAGTAACGGGTTGTACCCCCTTTTGCCTTCAGAACTGCCTCAATTCTTCGTGGCATAGATTCAACAAGGTGCTGGAAGCATACCTCAGAGATTTTGGTCCATATTGACATAATGGCATCACACAGTTGCCGCAGATTTGTCGGCTGCACATCATGGATGTGCAGCCCTACATGAATACTTTTAAGAATAACACAATATCATAAACGTGTAATCTTATGGTCTCACCTTATGCTAAAGTAATTTTGATGATATTAACATTTTACAAATATCAATTTTCTGTATTTTCAGAATTGTTGGGGATAAATACAGTTTTGAATGAAATTTAAAATATTTGCATTAAAATCACCCTACAAAATCAACCCATTTTCAAATCTGCACCCTCACACTATCAGAAACAGTTTTTAGAAGAGATTGTTAACCCCTTGAGATGTTCATAGGAATTGAATCAAAATTTAGGGGAAATTTAGAATGGTCAATTTTTGTTGGTTATACGTTCATTTAGCCCTAAAATTTACACATTTCCAAAAGATAAAAAGAGAAAACCCATCTTAAAATTTGTTATGCAATTTCTCCCCAGTAAAGAGACCCCCCACATGTGGCCGTGACTTGTTTTATAAGCACAAAGCGATGTGCAGGAAGGAACCTGCAGCTGCCAAGATTTTAGTTTTCTCAAAGGCTCTATTTGTAGGCTATTAAATTTTAGCTTTTTTGTTATTTGAGCCATGCGATGGCATTTTTTTGGAGGGATGAGATGATTTTTCCAGTGTTACCATTGTTGAAAATTCATGAACTTCTTTTTGAGGTCAGGAGTAGAAAGGCATCAATTCTGTACTGAATTTTTATCTTTATTATATGGGTTGATACGATTATGGGGATACCATACATTAATATTTTTTCTTATGTTTTATTAAATTTGCCAAATAAAACCCTAATGTGGGACAAATTTATCATTTTTGCATTGCCGTCTTCCAAGTGGCATAAAGTTTTTACTTTTTTGGCTACAGAGCTGGTTGATTGCTTGTTTTTGTTGGACATATTTTACTTTACAACAGTATCATTCTGGAGTACATATGTTTTTGTTCATCAAATTTTTATAGCATATTTTGTCAGATTAAATAGTTAAAAATCATAATTTTTGTCAGGTTTTTCCTTTTGTTTACCACGGTCATCATACAGGTTCAATAATTATTTACTTTTATCCTATGGGTTGTTACAGATGCGGTCAAAAAAGTCTAAATCATAGCACACACCCCACATATCTACACTCACCGGCCACTTTATTAGGTACACCATGCTAGTAACGGGTTGGACCCCCTTTTGCCTTCAGAACTGCCTCAATTCTTTGTGGCATAGATTCAACAAGGTGCTGGAAGATTTTGGTCCATATTGACATGATGGCATGACCCTACCATCCGAATGTCGCAGCAGAAATCGAGACTCATCAGACCAGGCAACATTTTTCCAATCTTCTACTGTCCAATTTCGATGAGCTTGTGCAAATTGTAGCCTCAGTCTCCTGTTCTTAGCTGAAAGGAGTGGCACCTGGTGTGGTCTTCTGCTGCTGTAGTCCATCTGCCTCAAAGTTCGACGTGCTGTGCGTTCAGAGATGCTCTTCTGCCTAACAATAATAATAATTCTTTTATTTATATAGCGCACACAGATTACGCAGCGCTGCACAAAGCTTGTCAAATTGGTCCCTGTCCCCATGGGGCTCACAATCTAAACAACCTAACAGTATGTTTTGCCTACCTTGGTTGTAACGGGTGGCGATTTGAGTCACTGTTGCCTTTCTATCAGCTCGAACCAGTCTTCCCATTCTCCTTTGACCTCTGGCATCAACAATGCATTTCCGCCCACAGAACTGCCGCTCACTGGATGGTTTTGCTTTTTCGAACCATTCTCTGTAAACCCTAGAGATGGTTGTGCATGAAAATCCCAGTAGATCAGCAGTTTCTGAAATACTCAGACCAGCCCTTCTGGCACCAACAACCATGCCACGTTCAAAGGCACTCAAATCACCTTTATTCACCATAATGATGCTCGGTTTGAACTGCAGGAGATTGTCTTGACCATGTCTACATGCCTAAATGCACTGAGTTGCCGCCATGTAATTGGCTGATTAGAAATTAAGTGTTAACGAGCAGTTGGACAGGTGTACCTAATTAAGTGGCCGGTGAGTGTATATATATATATATATATTGTGCATTATATGTCTCTTTAGATGTTTTGGGGCTTATGGGCATTTTTATTCATTTATCAATATCTTCTTTATTGAATAACTATTTTTTTACTTTTCTTATTAGTTCCACCATGGGACATGAACAAGCAATCATCAGTATCTTAATGGCATTGCCTGCAGACAGCCGTGTGGTCCATAGCAACGATCAGTGCCCCCCGAAGACGGCGCGGGGGGGTTGGCGGGGGGGGGGAACAATTGTGGGGGAAAGACCCCCAAAGGCAAGTTAAATGCCGCGGTTGCACTGACTGTGGCATTTAACAGGTTAAACACCCGCCATCGGAGCCCACGCCAAGCACGGTTGTTACTCAGGGATGTCAGCCGTACTTTACCACTGACTCCCCACGACTCCCGATGTGAGCTCAGCTCCGGTGCAGAGCCGAAACGGCATCCGCTCAGCATCGCATTAGTACAACACTGGGAGCTAATTGCAGGAGCCTGTGCAGTACTATTATTGGGTTAATATTCTAAAAAATCTCTTTTTCAGACACATTTATCTACCCCTAAAATTTATAAATTCACAAAAGATAAAAGGAGAAAATAAGATAGTGCTTGTTCCTCATAATACTCTGCAATATCCAACAAGCGATCAAATGATATTAGCTCAGTCACAAATATGCTTACAATGTCACATACAGGCATTTAAAAGGTTAAACACCTGCAATCAAAACTCATTTCAGCTGCTTCAGCTGGTTACAGCTGATATGCTGCATTTGAAGTTTCATTATATTGTTACTTAAAATTTTGAATTTAAAGTTCCAATAATCTGGAATTAAAACATTTTTATTTTGAGATTTCACAAATGTGGAAATGAAAACGATTTGGATTTGATGTTACATAAATACAGAATTAAACATTTTAATTTGAAGTTAAAATTATTCTAAATTGACAAACTTTTGAATTTAAAGTTCTAAATTAACTAATAATTTAATTTCTTTTTAAATTCTATACAAAATTTATTTGTTTTGCATTTTGAAATGGCAGAATTTTAAAAAGGGTCCATTCATCTGCAGTTGATAATTTTAAATTTGTGATACAGAACTGAACATTTTTGAATTTAAAGTTCCATTTACACTGAAATTAAAAATGGTTGAATTTGAAATTCCATTATTGCAGAAATGAAAAATATAAAAAGTTGAAGTTATACTCATGCACATTTTTTAAAAATATAAAAAATTCCATTGATATTTAATTGAAAGATTGGAAAATGTTTGATTGCAAAATTTAAAAAAAATTAATTTAAGGCTCCACTGTTCAAATTCCAAAATGTTTTTATTTGCAATTCAATTATTGAACATTCAAAAGTCTTTAAATTTTAAGTTCCATTAATTTAGAAAAGAAAAAACTTTTATTTGAAATTAAACACTGAAATTACAAACTTTTGAAATTAATGTTCCATTAATCTATAATTGTAACATTTTTAAAATTCTATTAACACAAAATTTGAACATTTTTGTAATTTGAAATTCCAGATTTGAAAAAAAATAATTTGAGATCTCATTAATCCCAAATTTAAAAAAATGTAAAATGAATTCCAATAGTTGAGAAAATTCTAACTTTTAAATTTGAAGTTTCAATAATCTAGAGTTGAGAAATTAGAATTTTAAATTTCATTAACCTAGAATGGAAAAAGTTTATTTAGATTTTGAAAAAATCTGGAATAATGTTTTTTTTTATTATAAGTAAATTAACCGGGAATAGAGTTCAAAAATTCTAAATTATAATATCTATAATTCATTAATTTAAACATTTTAAATTCAAAGTTTCAATAAATTCAAAGTTTAAAAGTTTAAATCATAAATTCCATTAATTTGAAATTACATTTGAAATTGAAGTTCCATAAATGCGGGATTTAAAAATATATACACTTACAGTTCAATTTATTTATTATCTAAAAATTGAAGATACATAAATCTTGAATTTAAACTATTTTTGAATCTGAAGTTCCACTAATTCGAAATAGAAACATTTTAATTTGAAGTTAAATTAATTATGAATTTACAAACTTTTCAATTTTAAGTTCCATTTATCTAGAATTTGAATATTAAATAAATTTTATTAATGCAGAATAAAAAATATTTGCAATTTAAAATTTCCCTAATTAAAAAAATAATAATTTGTTATTTTATTAGTCCAGAATTAAAAAAAAATTAAAAAAGGACTCCATTAATCAGACATTCAAAACTTTAAATTTGAATTTCCATTAATTTAGATTTGAAACAATGTAATTTTACATTTTATTAATCTTGAATTGAAAAGGTTTCTTAAGAAGTTCTATTAATCTGAAATGTATTTATTTTTTTAAATATGAGTTAAATTTACCTGGAATAGAAACATTTTTTTAAATTTAGGGTTCCAATAAAAAAAATGTAATTTTAATTTGTATTACTAATGAATTAAACATTTTAAATTCAAAGATCAATTAAATTCAGGTTCCGCAGTTGAAAAGGGTTAAATTATAGATTCCATTAATTTGGAATTACAACATTTGAATTTGGAGTTCCATACATTCAGAATGAATGATAAATTCCATAATCTATAATTGAAAAAATTGTATTTAAAGTTAAATTAATCTGAAATTGAAATTCAAATTTTTAAAAAAATATAATTCCATTAATCTGTAATTGAACATTTTAAAGTTCCATTGATTTGGAATTTAATACATTTTTTTCAATTTTAGATTTCATTAATATGTAATATTAGAAGTTTTAAATTTTATTGACACAATAAATAGAAAATATTTTTTGAATTTATTTTGAAAAATTCCATTAATGCAGAATTTAAAAATTTATGAATTTGAAGTAACATTAATACAGAACTAATAAATTTAAATTTGAAGCCCCTTTAGTACATATTTTAAGAAAGAGTGAATTTGAAGTTCCATTAATGCTGAATTGAAAAGATTTAGAATTTTAAATTAAATTAATGCAGAATTTAAATATTTTTTGAATCAATGTTCCAATAAATTCAAAGTTAAAAGATTTAAATCATAAATTCCATTGATTCGAAATTGTATTTGAATTTGAAATTCCATAAATACAGAATTTAAAAATGTATGAAATTATAAATCCATTTATTCAGAATGAGAAATTTACTAATCTAAATTTAAATCTTGAATTCAAACAATTTTTGAATTTGAAGTTCCACAAATTCGAAAAAGAAACATTTTAATTTGAAGTTCCATTGATATAGAATTGAAAAATTTTATTAAATTTCATTAATTCAGAATAGAAAATATTTACAGTTTAAAATTCCAGAATAAAAAAAAATGTAATTTGAGGTATTATTGATCTTGAATTTAAAACATTTAAAGATGAATTCAATTAATTCAAAATATTACATTTTAAATTTTCAGTTCATTAATCCAAAGTTGAGATATTAAACTTGGAAATTTCATTAATCTAGAATTCAAAAGGTTTCAGAAAGAATGTGCCCTTAAATGGGAATTAATTTTTTTAATTATAAGTTAAATTTACCGATAATTGAAACATTAACATTTCTTGAATTTTAATTTCTATTTATAAAAAATTAACATTTTTGAATTCAAAGTTCTATTAAATTCAAAGTTCTGCAGTTGAAAAAGTTTTAAATCATAGATTCCATTAATTTGGAATAAAAACATTTAAATTTGAAGCTTCATAAATTCAGAATTAAAACAATTTTTAAGTTATAAATTTCAATAAACCATAATTAAGAAATTTTTATTTAAATAAAATTAATCTGAAATTGAATTTCTTTTAAATTCGAAGTTTATTTACTGTGAATTTGTAAAAAATTTTGAAGTTCCATCACTCCAGATTTAAATAATTTAAAATTCCATTAATTTGTAATTAAAAATGTTAAAGTTTTAAAGTTCTGGAGTTTAAACATTTTTAAATTTAAGATTTCATAAATATGAAATATTTGAAGTTTGAAGTTTTATTGACACATAATTTAAAATAATTTGAATTTGAAATTTTATTAATACACAATTAAAAGCTTTGAAAAAGAGTGTATTTGACCAATTTGATATGCTTTGTGCAGCGTTTGAAAATCTGTAGCTGCGTAATCTGTAGGCGCTATATAAATAAAGAATCATTATTATTATTATTATTATTATTATTATTATTATTAATTTGTAGTTCCATTAATGCAGAATTGAAAAGATTTTGAATTTGAAGTTCAATTAATGCAGAGTTGAAATATTTATTTGAATCAATGTTCCAATAAATTCAAAGTTTAAAGTTTATGATTTAAACAATAATAAATTACATTAATTTGAAATTACATTTTAATTTTAAGAATGCAGAATTTAAAAATGCACAAATTATTAGTACCATTTATTCAAAATCTAAAAATTGAAGAAATATAAACCTTGAATTTAATTCATTTTTGAATTTGAAGTTCCACTAATTCTAAATAGAAACATTTCAATTTGAAGTTAAATGAATTTTAAATTGACAAACTTTTTATTAAATTTCATTCATTCAGAATAGAAAATTTTTACAATCTAAAATACCAGAATTTTTAAAAAAAAATGTAATTTGAAGTTTTATTAATCCAGAATTACATTTTTTAATGAATTCCATTAATCCAAAATGTTAATTTTAAATTTGAAGTTTCATTAATTCAGAATTGACAAATTATGATTTGAAATTTCATTAACCGGTCAGAGGCTAGAGGAAGCGCTGTTCAGCGCGAAACAGTCCGTCGCCTTGCCGCCTGTCATCATCCTGTACCACCTGTGTATGTTTGAATAAATGCTGAACAAATCTCTGGTGAGTGCCACGGTCCTCCTTTCTTCCCTACTAACCTGTGATAACTGCATTCCCACGCTGAGCACCTCCGATATCTTCATGTCCCTGCAGTGGACGCCAGCCATAAAACTCCAATAGTGGTCCAATCACGCTTAGGACTTCAAGGTGCATGTAGTGCCAACGCCGCTTTTACTCCTGTTGTGATTCGATACCTGTGGATTAAACACATGAATTTTCAAATGCATTAAAACAGTTGAGAAGAGCAAATTTGCTAAATTGCTGTTTACATGGCTTTTACAAAAGACACGTGTTAACACTATGCTAACGCTATGTCAGCATGTATGTTACATCTTGTATTTTGTAAACCAATGTTGACAGCAATGTAATTAGGCGTCAGACATTTCCTCTTCTCAGCTTTTGTGATGCATTTTAAAAAGGCATGCGTTACTGTCAAGAGTGACTAAGGGGGTAGGCTGGCTGGCTGTATACTGAGAGGGGTAGGCTGGCTGGCTGTACACAGAGGGGGAAGGCTGGCTGTATACTGAGGAAGGGGGCAGGCCGGCTGTATACTGAAGGGGTGGGGGCTGGCTGTATACTGAGGGGGGCAGGCTGGCAGTATACGGGGGGGGGGGGGCAGGCTCGCTGTATACTGAGGGGCAGGCAGGCTGGCTGTATTCTGAGATGGGTAGGCTGGCTGTATATTGAGAGGGTCAGGCTGGTTGTATACTTGGGGGGCAGGGTGGCTGTATACTGAGGGGGCAGGCTGGCTAAATACTAAGGGGGTTGGCAGGTTGGCAGTATACTGATGGGGGCAGGCTGACTATATACAGAGGGGGCTGGCTGTATACTTGGGGGGTCTGGCTGTATATGTGGGGCTGGCTATATATTGTAGGGGCTGGCTGGCACTATACTGGGGGTACTGTCTGGCTATATACTGGGGGGAGCTGTCTGATTATATATTAGGGGGAGATGTCTGGCTATATAAAGGGGGGCTCTCTGTCTATATACAGGGGGTCTGGCTATATACTGTGGGGAGTGGCAGGCGGTATTATATGGCATAAAATAGTAGTTATATTCCTGTACATAGAGGGCAGTATTCTAGTAATTATATTGTTATACATAGGGGCAGTATTATAGTAGTTATATTCTTGTACATAGGAGGCAGTATTATACCAGTTCTAGTAGTATAGTGTGTGTAGCAAGCAGCGAGGGTTTAGGTATATGAGGGGCCCCCATTTCCAAGTTTGCACCGGGGCCCACTGGGGTCTTGTTATACCACTGGTCTCCAGTATATAACCCCTCACATGGCTTGTGTCCTCTCCTGTATATAACCCCTCACATGTATCCTTTTCTGTACATAACTCCTAACATGGCTTTTATCCACTTCTGTATATAACCCCTCACATGGCTTGTGTCCTCTCCTGTATATAACCCCCTCACATGGCTTGCGTCCTCTCCTGCATATAACCCCCTACATGGCTTGTACCCTCTCCTGTAAATAACCCCTCACATGGCTTGTGTGGATTTGAGACATTTTCCACAAAAAGTCTCCAAAAAGAAGTAAAAGGATGCACCACAGAAAAAACGAAACATGTATCACAAGAAAAAAGTCTTGATCATACATAAGGCACAAAAAGACATCCCAAAAGTCTCAATTGTACCAAAGAAAAAAACTAAGATAAATGTCCCTCAATGATTTCTATCAAAATCTGAGCAGGGGCAAAATCCAGATTTTTTTTCCTATTATTTTACTTTACTGGGTTATTTAAAAATTTTATCTACTTATCAAGTTAATATGACGCAGCATTACAAAACCATTTAGCATAAACCCTTTTTAATAATTTTTTTTGTTCATTTTGTTTTTTTTGTTTTTAATATTCTGTTATTTGTTTTATTCTACCTAAAGGCGGGAGGAAAGGAGGGAGGAAGACAACCCTTAAAAATTAGAAAACATTTCATCTTCTGATTTTGTCCAGAATAATGTTTTTTGAGTTCAGTTCTGTTTTTACAATCAGGACATACAACTTAGGACAAAATATACAACCAACAACTCCAGCACACGAGGACAATATGGCAAATAGCTCTGTTGCCACCATGTATTTCCCTCTGGTGCTCAGATAAGCCGGGATCATGGCGATCCAGACACTGCAGAACAGCAGCATGCTGAAGGTGATGTACTTGGCCTCATTAAAACTGTCCGGTAATGTCCTCACCATGAAAGCCAGAACAAAGCTCACAGCTGCCAGGAGCCCCATATAACCCAACATGGAGTAGAGCCAGACATCTGACCCCTCATTGCACTGGATGATGATCTTCCCAGGATAAGTGTGATGTTTATACTCTACATAAGGAGGAGACACCAACAGCCAAATAACACAAATAAGAACTTGTACAGAAGAACTAACTAACACCACATAATTGGACACTTTGAATGAAAGCCACTTCACCCAAGAACTTCCAGGTTTGATGGATTTGAAGGCAATGCAGACTGTGATAGTTTTGGCCAGAATAGAAGAAACTCCTATAGTAAAGAATATCCCAAAGGATACTTGTCTCAGTAAGCAGGTTATGTCCACTGGACGACCAAGGAAGAAGAAGACACAGAGGAAGCTCAGCAAGATGGAGACCAGGAGGATGAAGCTCACAGTCCGGTTATTGGCTTTAACAATTGGAGTGTCCCAGTAATAAATGAAGATTGCCAATATAAATAAGGTTATAATGCAGAGAAATAAAGAAATTATTATGAAAACTGAAACCAAAATATCCTTTTCATAAGACAGGAACTCGTAGGTTTTTGGGATACATTTCACTTTCTTCTCATCAGGCCACTCATCTTCAGGACATTTATGGCAGATTTCACTGTCTAAAATAAAAAAATGTCATACTGATAGATTTGCAATATACAAATTTTTATACCACCAGCAATATACTGTAGTCTTATAATAGTCACAAGAAGCTATGTTAAAATGGATTACCTCTTGCTAAGGTCACTGCTCTATAGGTTTGGATCAGGGTAGGGGTTATGGGGGCCATGAGATTCAATCAAATATGACTGCAGGCAGAATAGTGCCATTCTTATCTTCCCAACTTTATTTTCCTCTGTAATAGGAAAGTGGGATTTTTTTGCAACGACTTTTCTACCCACCCATAGGCCAGTCAACATGAGATGTTGTGGTAAATAGGACTTTTTTTTTTTAACGTATTTCTTATCTCCAACTTATTGGAGTTTTGAAAACAGTGACACTTACTGAATTTGTCTCTTTTCTTCTTTAGGTCAGTTCGATCTTGTAGATAATAATAATAATTCTTTATTTATAAAGCACCTACAGATTACTCAGCGCTGCTGAGGACCCGGAGGAAACCCACGCAAACACGGATAGAACATATAAACTCTTTGCAGATGTTGACTTAGTTATGAAGTTTTATTATGTTTTAAAAATGTAAAAGAAAAATTTTACATTTTTAAAAATTTCCTGTCACCTTTGACCATTTTAGTGTGGGAGCAGGGTTAAAATAATCAGCACTGGCGACAGTGTTAAATAAAATCTGATGTAGATTTTGTATCAAACTTTGAATCTGAGTACACAGCCTCACCTGTTGTGTTGGACACTTTATCTTTGGAACATGGGACACAGTTATAGCAGCAGACATGTTGTCCTCCATTAGGAGCCTTCCTGGATCCTGGAGAACATGGAGCATTACATCGAGACTGCGGCTTCTTGTATGTGAAGGGAATCAGAAACCATAAATATCATTTATATAATCATAAACTCACATTATAAGAAATGTTGTGCATAAGATATCAGGTTGCCAAATGTAAAGAATTTCTTTATAAACATATAAAAGCATTTACTCTTTTTTGGTGAAGAACAAAAGAAGAACAAAATAGCAGCACAATCCTTGAAAGGCTAAAAGTCACAAAAGAAACAATGGCTGGGGGCTTATTTTTATTAGCTTCTAGAAACACACACAGTTTGGACTCTTAGTGATTGGCTGATTAGAAATTAAGTGTTAACGAGCAGTTGGACAGGTGTACCTAATAAAGTGGCCGGTGACTGTATATACGGCCGATATACGTCCCCCATACACTTCTATGGGCTCACGACCCTGTACCAGAGCGGTACGTGTGCTGCACCCTACCGGCCACTAGCACGTAGAAAGATAGGACATGTCCTATCTTTATACTTGATACGGCCCCGTGCGCTGCATATGCCTATGGAGAGGGGCAGTGGTGAGCTGCGCTCATCCCCTGCTCTCCGCGGCACCGATGTATACCCGCCGTACTACGACTGGGCAGGTCCAGGGCCCTTGGTGGACCTAGGGGCTGCCCAGAAGGGGATCAGATTCCCTGGTAAGCGCCGATCCATAGGGGGAAGAACCTTACAATGCCCCGTGGTCAAGCTTGTAAGGGGTTAACACTCGTGATCAGAGTCGGCTCCAATCACAAGTGCTATATCCCGGTGTCAGCTTTGATATACAGCCGGTGCTTCTGGTGCCAGCTCCATTGGTGAACCGGTGCCAGAAGTGGGACATTATAGAATGTCCCCGTGTGGGAAGTTTCTTCACACAGGGATGTACTATAAGATCCTGGTGCACGTAGGGGTTAAAAGCAAACAAACACATGGTAAACATTCAAAAAACTCATGATTTAAGCCATTTTGTAGCTTAAGGCTCAGTCCCATTTTTTGTATTCTAACATGCGTCGCTTTATATAGTTATACGTTTTGAACACTGTTACTTATCAAAACGATTCTGAGACTGTTTTTTCCCCACATGTTGTGCTTCATTTTAGTGGTAAATTTTGGCTGATAAGTTTTGCGTTTATTTACAAAAAAAAGTGATGAATTTTTTGAAAAATTTGCCATTTTCAAAATTTGAAATCATCGGGTTTTCAGGCAGAATAACATTTCCCATATGTCTAATTTATATTTTCATAATTTTTGAAATGTCAGGATAATTCATTTGACGTCACGCAGCTTACAAATAGATTATCCCCAAAATAGTCAATTCTGAAAATACGGAAAATCGATAAATACTGTTTTAAATGAAATTTTACATATTAAGCATTAAAACCGCCATTAATCAACCCATTTTCAAATCTGCACCCCTCAAGCTATCAGAAACAGCTTTTAGGAAGATTGTTAACCCCTTGAGATCTTCATAGTAATTGAATCAAAATGGAGGTGAAATTTAGAATGGTCAAATTTTGTCGGTTATACTTTCATTTAGCCCTAAAATTTACACATTTTCAAAAGATAAAAAGAGAAAACCCACCATATAATTTGTTACGAAATTTCTCCCGAGTACAGAGACCCCCCCCACCACCACATGTGGCCGTTGCTTGTTTTATGGATGCACAGCTATACCATACATGAATATTTTTTCTTATGTTTTACTAAATTTGCCAAATAAAACCCTAATGTGGGGAAAAATCTGTCATTTTTGCATTGCCATCTTCCAAATGGCATAACATTTTTACTTTTGTGGCTAAAGAGCTGGTTGATGGCTTGTTTTTTATTGTACTTTGCAACAGTATCATTCTAGTATACATATGTTTTGTTGATCACTTTTTATTGCATTTTTAGTGGGATTCAATAGTAAAAATCATAATTTTTGGCAGGTTTTTAAAAGTTTTTTTTTACGGCATTCATCGTACGGGTTCAATAGTTATTTAATTTTATTCTACGGATTGTTATGGACGCGGTGATATTATATATGTGGGGTTTTTGCTATGATTTAGACTTTTTTGAGTGTCTCTTTATATGTTTTGGGGCTTATGGGCATTTTTAGTGATTTATAAACTTATTTTTTTATTGAAAAACATTTTTTTTTATTTTTTACTACTTCCACCATGGGACATGAACAAGCAATCATCTGATTGCTTGTTTATGATAATACTCTACAATACTTATGTATTGCAGGGTACTAGCAGTGTCAGCCTATGCACATGCATGGGCTGACACTGTGCCTTTAAGATGACGTCACAGACGCCATCTTAAAGGCACTGCCTTCAGGAATCTCTGGGGTCCCGATCGGACTCCAGAGATGCCATAGCAATGATCAGCGCCCACGAAAACGGTGCGGGGGCGCCGTTTGTTGGGGTGAGACCCCCGGAAGGCATGTTAAATGCCGCGGTTGCATTGACAGAAGAAAAGCGCCCCATTTGAGATTGTGATCTTATTAGGATCTGCGACGAGTGGGGCTACGACCTGCTCCGTGAGACTGTAAGCTACAAAGCTAAAACCGGTCGGTACCATTCAGTCTGGCTATTGCATAAATGGTTCTCGGACATCAAAGTCCGACAAAAACGAGTTTTGGAGATTGTCCTAAAACAGAACCTTTCTGCAAAAGGTTAGAAAATACAACTTGGTTCTCAAAGTAATGACCTGTCTCTGCATTTAGTGATGTTTTATCTTTTTCCTCCTAGCTGGACTGGAGAGGGAACCGACTTCTGGATGTTGGGGACGACTCTCCCCCTTCACCAAGCCCCGTGCCACCTGGTTAGGAGGTGAAGACTGACATCTTTTTAGGAATAAAAGATGTTGAAAATGTATCAATCTCTAAATTAATTAATAATAATAATATATTAATATAATATATATACACTCACCGGCCACTTTATTAGGTACACCTGTCCAACTGCTCGTTAACACTTAATTTCTAATCAGCCATGTGATTGGCTGATTCTACATGAATACTTTTAAGAATAACACAATATCATAAACGTGTAATCTTATGGTCTCACCTTATGCTAAAGTAATTTTGATGATATTAACATTTTACAAATATCAATTTTCTGTATTTTCAGAATTGTTGGGGATAAATACAGTTTTGAATGAAATTTAAAATATTTGCATTAAAATCACCCTACAAAATCAACCCATTTTCAAATCTGCACCCTCACACTATCAGAAACAGTTTTTAGAAGAGATTGTTAACCCCTTGAGATGTTCATAGGAATTGAATCAAAATTTAGGGGAAATTTAGAATGGTCAATTTTTGTTGGTTATACGTTCATTTAGCCCTAAAATTTACACATTTCCAAAAGATAAAAAGAGAAAACCCATCTTAAAATTTGTTATGCAATTTCTCCCCAGTAAAGAGACCCCCCACATGTGGCCGTGACTTGTTTTATAAGCACAAAGCGATGTGCAGGAAGGAACCTGCAGCTGCCAAGATTTTAGTTTTCTCAAAGGCTCTATTTGTAGGCTATTAAATTTTAGCTTTTTTGTTATTTGAGCCATGCGATG
Source organism: Engystomops pustulosus (assembly GCA_019512145.1). Lineage (NCBI taxonomy): Eukaryota > Metazoa > Chordata > Amphibia > Anura > Leptodactylidae > Engystomops > Engystomops pustulosus. The sequence continues at coordinate 99,288 of WNYA01000700.1, forward strand.
GCATTTTTTTGGAGGGATGAGATGATTTTTCCAGTGTTACCATTGTTGAAAATTCATGAACTTCTTTTTGAGGTCAGGAGTAGAAAGGCATCAATTCTGTACTGAATTTTTATCTTTATTATATGGGTTGATACGATTATGGGGATACCATACATTAATATTTTTTCTTATGTTTTATTAAATTTGCCAAATAAAACCCTAATGTGGGACAAATTTATCATTTTTGCATTGCCGTCTTCCAAGTGGCATAAAGTTTTTACTTTTTTGGCTACAGAGCTGGTTGATTGCTTGTTTTTGTTGGACATATTTTACTTTACAACAGTATCATTCTGGAGTACATATGTTTTTGTTCATCAAATTTTTATAGCATATTTTGTCAGATTAAATAGTTAAAAATCATAATTTTTGTCAGGTTTTTCCTTTTGTTTACCACGGTCATCATACAGGTTCAATAATTATTTACTTTTATCCTATGGGTTGTTACAGATGCGGTCAAAAAAGTCTAAATCATAGCACACACCCCACATATCTACACTCACCGGCCACTTTATTAGGTACACCATGCTAGTAACGGGTTGGACCCCCTTTTGCCTTCAGAACTGCCTCAATTCTTTGTGGCATAGATTCAACAAGGTGCTGGAAGATTTTGGTCCATATTGACATGATGGCATGACCCTACCATCCGAATGTCGCAGCAGAAATCGAGACTCATCAGACCAGGCAACATTTTTCCAATCTTCTACTGTCCAATTTCGATGAGCTTGTGCAAATTGTAGCCTCAGTCTCCTGTTCTTAGCTGAAAGGAGTGGCACCTGGTGTGGTCTTCTGCTGCTGTAGTCCATCTGCCTCAAAGTTCGACGTGCTGTGCGTTCAGAGATGCTCTTCTGCCTAACAATAATAATAATTCTTTTATTTATATAGCGCACACAGATTACGCAGCGCTGCACAAAGCTTGTCAAATTGGTCCCTGTCCCCATGGGGCTCACAATCTAAACAACCTAACAGTATGTTTTGCCTACCTTGGTTGTAACGGGTGGCGATTTGAGTCACTGTTGCCTTTCTATCAGCTCGAACCAGTCTTCCCATTCTCCTTTGACCTCTGGCATCAACAATGCATTTCCGCCCACAGAACTGCCGCTCACTGGATGGTTTTGCTTTTTCGAACCATTCTCTGTAAACCCTAGAGATGGTTGTGCATGAAAATCCCAGTAGATCAGCAGTTTCTGAAATACTCAGACCAGCCCTTCTGGCACCAACAACCATGCCACGTTCAAAGGCACTCAAATCACCTTTATTCACCATAATGATGCTCGGTTTGAACTGCAGGAGATTGTCTTGACCATGTCTACATGCCTAAATGCACTGAGTTGCCGCCATGTAATTGGCTGATTAGAAATTAAGTGTTAACGAGCAGTTGGACAGGTGTACCTAATTAAGTGGCCGGTGAGTGTATATATATATATATATTGTGCATTATATGTCTCTTTAGATGTTTTGGGGCTTATGGGCATTTTTATTCATTTATCAATATCTTCTTTATTGAATAACTATTTTTTTACTTTTCTTATTAGTTCCACCATGGGACATGAACAAGCAATCATCAGTATCTTAATGGCATTGCCTGCAGACAGCCGTGTGGTCCATAGCAACGATCAGTGCCCCCCGAAGACGGCGCGGGGGGGTTGGCGGGGGGGGGGAACAATTGTGGGGGAAAGACCCCCAAAGGCAAGTTAAATGCCGCGGTTGCACTGACTGTGGCATTTAACAGGTTAAACACCCGCCATCGGAGCCCACGCCAAGCACGGTTGTTACTCAGGGATGTCAGCCGTACTTTACCACTGACTCCCCACGACTCCCGATGTGAGCTCAGCTCCGGTGCAGAGCCGAAACGGCATCCGCTCAGCATCGCATTAGTACAACACTGGGAGCTAATTGCAGGAGCCTGTGCAGTACTATTATTGGGTTAATATTCTAAAAAATCTCTTTTTCAGACACATTTATCTACCCCTAAAATTTATAAATTCACAAAAGATAAAAGGAGAAAATAAGATAGTGCTTGTTCCTCATAATACTCTGCAATATCCAACAAGCGATCAAATGATATTAGCTCAGTCACAAATATGCTTACAATGTCACATACAGGCATTTAAAAGGTTAAACACCTGCAATCAAAACTCATTTCAGCTGCTTCAGCTGGTTACAGCTGATATGCTGCATTTGAAGTTTCATTATATTGTTACTTAAAATTTTGAATTTAAAGTTCCAATAATCTGGAATTAAAACATTTTTATTTTGAGATTTCACAAATGTGGAAATGAAAACGATTTGGATTTGATGTTACATAAATACAGAATTAAACATTTTAATTTGAAGTTAAAATTATTCTAAATTGACAAACTTTTGAATTTAAAGTTCTAAATTAACTAATAATTTAATTTCTTTTTAAATTCTATACAAAATTTATTTTTTTTGCATTTTGAAATGGCAGAATTTTAAAAAGGGTCCATTCATCTGCAGTTGATAATTTTAAATTTGTGATACAGAACTGAACATTTTTGAATTTAAAGTTCCATTTACACTGAAATTAAAAATGGTTGAATTTGAAATTCCATTATTGCAGAAATGAAAAATATAAAAAGTTGAAGTTATACTCATGCACATTTTTTAAAAATATAAAAAATTCCATTGATATTTAATTGAAAGATTGGAAAATGTTTGATTGCAAAATTTAAAAAAAATTAATTTAAGGCTCCACTGTTCAAATTCCAAAATGTTTTTATTTGCAATTCAATTATTGAACATTCAAAAGTCTTTAAATTTTAAGTTCCATTAATTTAGAAAAGAAAAAACTTTTATTTGAAATTAAACACTGAAATTACAAACTTTTGAAATTAATGTTCCATTAATCTATAATTGTAACATTTTTAAAATTCTATTAACACAAAATTTGAACATTTTTGTAATTTGAAATTCCAGATTTGAAAAAAAATAATTTGAGATCTCATTAATCCCAAATTTAAAAAAATGTAAAATGAATTCCAATAGTTGAGAAAATTCTAACTTTTAAATTTGAAGTTTCAATAATCTAGAGTTGAGAAATTAGAATTTTAAATTTCATTAACCTAGAATGGAAAAAGTTTATTTAGATTTTGAAAAAATCTGGAATAATGTTTTTTTTTATTATAAGTAAATTAACCGGGAATAGAGTTCAAAAATTCTAAATTATAATATCTATAATTCATTAATTTAAACATTTTAAATTCAAAGTTTCAATAAATTCAAAGTTTAAAAGTTTAAATCATAAATTCCATTAATTTGAAATTACATTTGAAATTGAAGTTCCATAAATGCGGGATTTAAAAATATATACACTTACAGTTCAATTTATTTATTATCTAAAAATTGAAGATACATAAATCTTGAATTTAAACTATTTTTGAATCTGAAGTTCCACTAATTCGAAATAGAAACATTTTAATTTGAAGTTAAATTAATTATGAATTTACAAACTTTTCAATTTTAAGTTCCATTTATCTAGAATTTGAATATTAAATAAATTTTATTAATGCAGAATAAAAAATATTTGCAATTTAAAATTTCCCTAATTAAAAAAATAATAATTTGTTATTTTATTAGTCCAGAATTAAAAAAAAATTAAAAAAGGACTCCATTAATCAGACATTCAAAACTTTAAATTTGAATTTCCATTAATTTAGATTTGAAACAATGTAATTTTACATTTTATTAATCTTGAATTGAAAAGGTTTCTTAAGAAGTTCTATTAATCTGAAATGTATTTATTTTTTTAAATATGAGTTAAATTTACCTGGAATAGAAACATTTTTTTAAATTTAGGGTTCCAATAAAAAAAATGTAATTTTAATTTGTATTACTAATGAATTAAACATTTTAAATTCAAAGATCAATTAAATTCAGGTTCCGCAGTTGAAAAGGGTTAAATTATAGATTCCATTAATTTGGAATTACAACATTTGAATTTGGAGTTCCATACATTCAGAATGAATGATAAATTCCATAATCTATAATTGAAAAAATTGTATTTAAAGTTAAATTAATCTGAAATTGAAATTCAAATTTTTAAAAAAATATAATTCCATTAATCTGTAATTGAACATTTTAAAGTTCCATTGATTTGGAATTTAATACATTTTTTTCAATTTTAGATTTCATTAATATGTAATATTAGAAGTTTTAAATTTTATTGACACAATAAATAGAAAATATTTTTTGAATTTATTTTGAAAAATTCCATTAATGCAGAATTTAAAAATTTATGAATTTGAAGTAACATTAATACAGAACTAATAAATTTAAATTTGAAGCCCCTTTAGTACATATTTTAAGAAAGAGTGAATTTGAAGTTCCATTAATGCTGAATTGAAAAGATTTAGAATTTTAAATTAAATTAATGCAGAATTTAAATATTTTTTGAATCAATGTTCCAATAAATTCAAAGTTAAAAGATTTAAATCATAAATTCCATTGATTCGAAATTGTATTTGAATTTGAAATTCCATAAATACAGAATTTAAAAATGTATGAAATTATAAATCCATTTATTCAGAATGAGAAATTTACTAATCTAAATTTAAATCTTGAATTCAAACAATTTTTGAATTTGAAGTTCCACAAATTCGAAAAAGAAACATTTTAATTTGAAGTTCCATTGATATAGAATTGAAAAATTTTATTAAATTTCATTAATTCAGAATAGAAAATATTTACAGTTTAAAATTCCAGAATAAAAAAAAATGTAATTTGAGGTATTATTGATCTTGAATTTAAAACATTTAAAGATGAATTCAATTAATTCAAAATATTACATTTTAAATTTTCAGTTCATTAATCCAAAGTTGAGATATTAAACTTGGAAATTTCATTAATCTAGAATTCAAAAGGTTTCAGAAAGAATGTGCCCTTAAATGGGAATTAATTTTTTTAATTATAAGTTAAATTTACCGATAATTGAAACATTAACATTTCTTGAATTTTAATTTCTATTTATAAAAAATTAACATTTTTGAATTCAAAGTTCTATTAAATTCAAAGTTCTGCAGTTGAAAAAGTTTTAAATCATAGATTCCATTAATTTGGAATAAAAACATTTAAATTTGAAGCTTCATAAATTCAGAATTAAAACAATTTTTAAGTTATAAATTTCAATAAACCATAATTAAGAAATTTTTATTTAAATAAAATTAATCTGAAATTGAATTTCTTTTAAATTCGAAGTTTATTTACTGTGAATTTGTAAAAAATTTTGAAGTTCCATCACTCCAGATTTAAATAATTTAAAATTCCATTAATTTGTAATTAAAAATGTTAAAGTTTTAAAGTTCTGGAGTTTAAACATTTTTAAATTTAAGATTTCATAAATATGAAATATTTGAAGTTTGAAGTTTTATTGACACATAATTTAAAATAATTTGAATTTGAAATTTTATTAATACACAATTAAAAGCTTTGAAAAAGAGTGTATTTGACCAATTTGATATGCTTTGTGCAGCGTTTGAAAATCTGTAGCTGCGTAATCTGTAGGCGCTATATAAATAAAGAATCATTATTATTATTATTATTATTATTATTATTATTAATTTGTAGTTCCATTAATGCAGAATTGAAAAGATTTTGAATTTGAAGTTCAATTAATGCAGAGTTGAAATATTTATTTGAATCAATGTTCCAATAAATTCAAAGTTTAAAGTTTATGATTTAAACAATAATAAATTACATTAATTTGAAATTACATTTTAATTTTAAGAATGCAGAATTTAAAAATGCACAAATTATTAGTACCATTTATTCAAAATCTAAAAATTGAAGAAATATAAACCTTGAATTTAATTCATTTTTGAATTTGAAGTTCCACTAATTCTAAATAGAAACATTTCAATTTGAAGTTAAATGAATTTTAAATTGACAAACTTTTTATTAAATTTCATTCATTCAGAATAGAAAATTTTTACAATCTAAAATACCAGAATTTTAAAAAAAAAATGTAATTTGAAGTTTTATTAATCCAGAATTACATTTTTTAATGAATTCCATTAATCCAAAATGTTAATTTTAAATTTGAAGTTTCATTAATTCAGAATTGACAAATTATGATTTGAAATTTCATTAACCGGTCAGAGGCTAGAGGAAGCGCTGTTCAGCGCGAAACAGTCCGTCGCCTTGCCGCCTGTCATCATCCTGTACCACCTGTGTATGTTTGAATAAATGCTGAACAAATCTCTGGTGAGTGCCACGGTCCTCCTTTCTTCCCTACTAACCTGTGATAACTGCATTCCCACGCTGAGCACCTCCGATATCTTCATGTCCCTGCAGTGGACGCCAGCCATAAAACTCCAATAGTGGTCCAATCACGCTTAGGACTTCAAGGTGCATGTAGTGCCAACGCCGCTTTTACTCCTGTTGTGATTCGATACCTGTGGATTAAACACATGAATTTTCAAATGCATTAAAACAGTTGAGAAGAGCAAATTTGCTAAATTGCTGTTTACATGGCTTTTACAAAAGACACGTGTTAACACTATGCTAACGCTATGTCAGCATGTATGTTACATCTTGTATTTTGTAAACCAATGTTGACAGCAATGTAATTAGGCGTCAGACATTTCCTCTTCTCAGCTTTTGTGATGCATTTTAAAAAGGCATGCGTTACTGTCAAGAGTGACTAAGGGGGTAGGCTGGCTGGCTGTATACTGAGAGGGGTAGGCTGGCTGGCTGTACACAGAGGGGGAAGGCTGGCTGTATACTGAGGAAGGGGGCAGGCCGGCTGTATACTGAAGGGGTGGGGGCTGGCTGTATACTGAGGGGGGCAGGCTGGCAGTATACGGGGGGGGGGGGGCAGGCTCGCTGTATACTGAGGGGCAGGCAGGCTGGCTGTATTCTGAGATGGGTAGGCTGGCTGTATATTGAGAGGGTCAGGCTGGTTGTATACTTGGGGGGCAGGGTGGCTGTATACTGAGGGGGCAGGCTGGCTAAATACTAAGGGGGTTGGCAGGTTGGCAGTATACTGATGGGGGCAGGCTGACTATATACAGAGGGGGCTGGCTGTATACTTGGGGGGTCTGGCTGTATATGTGGGGCTGGCTATATATTGTAGGGGCTGGCTGGCACTATACTGGGGGTACTGTCTGGCTATATACTGGGGGGAGCTGTCTGATTATATATTAGGGGGAGATGTCTGGCTATATAAAGGGGGGCTCTCTGTCTATATACAGGGGGTCTGGCTATATACTGTGGGGAGTGGCTGGCGGTATTATATGGCATAAAATAGTAGTTATATTCCTGTACATAGAGGGCAGTATTCTAGTAATTATATTGTTATACATAGGGGCAGTATTATAGTAGTTATATTCTTGTACATAGGAGGCAGTATTATACCAGTTCTAGTAGTATAGTGTGTGTAGCAAGCAGCGAGGGTTTAGGTATAGGAGGGGCCCCCATTTCCAAGTTTGCACCGGGGCCCACTGGGGTCTTGTTATACCACTGGTCTCCAGTATATAACCCCTCACATGGCTTGTGTCCTCTCCTGTATATAACCCCTCACATGTATCCTTTTCTGTACATAACTCCTAACATGGCTTTTATCCACTCCTGTATATAACCCCTCACATGGCTTGTGTCCTCTCCTGTATATAACCCCCTCACATGGCTTGCGTCCTCTCCTGCATATAACCCCCTACATGGCTTGTACCCTCTCCTGTAAATAACCCCTCACATGGCTTGTGTGGATTTGAGACATTTTCCACAAAAAGTCTCCAAAAAGAAGTAAAAGGATGCACCACAGAAAAAACGAAACATGTATCACAAGAAAAAAGTCTTGATCATACATAAGGCACAAAAAGACATCCCAAAAGTCTCAATTGTACCAAAGAAAAAAACTAAGATAAATGTCCCTCAATGATTTCTATCAAAATCTGAGCAGGGGCAAAATCCAGATTTTTTTTCCTATTATTTTACTTTACTGGGTTATTTAAAAATTTTATCTACTTATCAAGTTAATATGACGCAGCATTACAAAACCATTTAGCATAAACCCTTTTTAATAATTTTTTTTGTTCATTTTGTTTTGTTTGTTTTTAATATTCTGTTATTTGTTTTATTCTACCTAAAGGCGGGAGGAAAGGAGGGAGGAAGACAACCCTTAAAAATTAGAAAACATTTCATCTTCTGATTTTGTCCAGAATAATGTTTTTTGAGTTCAGTTCTGTTTTTACAATCAGGACATACAACTTAGGACAAAATATACAACCAACAACTCCAGCACACGAGGACAATATGGCAAATAGCTCTGTTGCCACCATGTATTTCCCTCTGGTGCTCAGATAAGCCGGGATCATGGCGATCCAGACACTGCAGAACAGCAGCATGCTGAAGGTGATGTACTTGGCCTCATTAAAACTGTCCGGTAATGTCCTCACCATGAAAGCCAGAACAAAGCTCACAGCTGCCAGGAGCCCCATATAACCCAACATGGAGTAGAGCCAGACATCTGACCCCTCATTGCACTGGATGATGATCTTCCCAGGATAAGTGTGATGTTTATACTCTACATAAGGAGGAGACACCAACAGCCAAATAACACAAATAAGAACTTGTACAGAAGAACTAACTAACACCACATAATTGGACACTTTGAATGAAAGCCACTTCACCCAAGAACTTCCAGGTTTGATGGATTTGAAGGCAATGCAGACTGTGATAGTTTTGGCCAGAATAGAAGAAACTCCTATAGTAAAGAATATCCCAAAGGATACTTGTCTCAGTAAGCAGGTTATGTCCACTGGACGACCAAGGAAGAAGAAGACACAGAGGAAGCTCAGCAAGATGGAGACCAGGAGGATGAAGCTCACAGTCCGGTTATTGGCTTTAACAATTGGAGTGTCCCAGTAATAAATGAAGATTGCCAATATAAATAAGGTTATAATGCAGAGAAATAAAGAAATTATTATGAAAACTGAAACCAAAATATCCTTTTCATAAGACAGGAACTCGTAGGTTTTTGGGATACATTTCACTTTCTTCTCATCAGGCCACTCATCTTCAGGACATTTATGGCAGATTTCACTGTCTAAAATAAAAAAATGTCATACTGATAGATTTGCAATATACAAATTTTTATACCACCAGCAATATACTGTAGTCTTATAATAGTCACAAGAAGCTATGTTAAAATGGATTACCTCTTGCTAAGGTCACTGCTCTATAGGTTTGGATCAGGGTAGGGGTTATGGGGGCCATGAGATTCAATCAAATATGACTGCAGGCAGAATAGTGCCATTCTTATCTTCCCAACTTTATTTTCCTCTGTAATAGGAAAGTGGGATTTTTTTGCAACGACTTTTCTACCCACCCATAGGCCAGTCAACATGAGATGTTGTGGTAAATAGGACTTTTTTTTTTTAACGTATTTCTTATCTCCAACTTATTGGAGTTTTGAAAACAGTGACACTTACTGAATTTGTCTCTTTTCTTCTTTAGGTCAGTTCGATCTTGTAGATAATAATAATAATTCTTTATTTATAAAGCACCTACAGATTACTCAGCGCTGCTGAGGACCCGGAGGAAACCCACGCAAACACGGATAGAACATATAAACTCTTTGCAGATGTTGACTTAGTTATGAAGTTTTATTATGTTTTAAAAATGTAAAAGAAAAATTTTACATTTTTAAAAATTTCCTGTCACCTTTGACCATTTTAGTGTGGGAGCAGGGTTAAAATAATCAGCACTGGCGACAGTGTTAAATAAAATCTGATGTAGATTTTGTATCAAACTTTGAATCTGAGTACACAGCCTCACCTGTTGTGTTGGACACTTTATCTTTGGAACATGGGACACAGTTATAGCAGCAGACATGTTGTCCTCCATTAGGAGCCTTCCTGGATCCTGGAGAACATGGAGCATTACATCGAGACTGCGGCTTCTTGTATGTGAAGGGAATCAGAAACCATAAATATCATTTATATAATCATAAACTCACATTATAAGAAATGTTGTGCATAAGATATCAGGTTGCCAAATGTAAAGAATTTCTTTATAAACATATAAAAGCATTTACTCTTTTTTGGTGAAGAACAAAAGAAGAACAAAATAGCAGCACAATCCTTGAAAGGCTAAAAGTCACAAAAGAAACAATGGCTGGAGGCTTATTTTTATTAGCTTCTAGAAACACACACAGTTTGGACTCTTAGGGGGGCATTAATTATATGTCTGGGGCGGGGGGCATTAGGGCTGGCAGGGGGCATTAATTATTTGTCTGGGGCAGGGGGGCATTATTGTATATCTAGGGCTGGCAGGGGGTATTAATTATATGTCTGGGGGGCATTATTCTATATCTTGGGCAGGCAGGGGGCATTTATTATATATCTGGGGCAGGCAGGGGGCATTATTCTATGTCTGGGGAAGGCTGGGGGTATAAATTCTATATCTGGGGTAGGTTGGGGGTCATAAATTCTAAGTGTGGGGTAGGCTTGGCGCATTAATTTTATGTCTGGGGCGGGCTGGAGCCATTAATTCTTTTTCTGGGGTGGGATGGGGCCATTGGGGCTCCCCTATGGGCGACAACGTCACTGCCTCAGCAGGCTCTGGATAGGCGAGATAGCATCTAAAACACCCAATAAATGACACTGACACTATAGGGGAAAGCATGCGGAGGCAGCGGCAGGCTAGAGAGGGGCATGGCGACATACCCCAAATGGACTCAGGCTTCAAACCAATTTAAAAAATTCCTTTTGGCGAGGATAACGTGTAGCACTGTACGTATCAGTATTTGACGTGGTTATGACGGCAGAGAGGAACCAAAGGAGGTGAGCAAGAAGCGCTGAAATGATTTCCTATGTGAACAAAAGGTTGACGGTATATTTAGTCGATAACACAGCATATTGGCGACATAGTGACCAAGTTCCATAACGTATCTGGTGAAACACCCAAAAAATGAGCCTGACACAGCTCGTTTGCAGCTATGGAGACGACTTTTGGAGGCAGCTATGGAGATGACGTATGGAGGCTGCTATGGACACAAGATGTGGAGGCAGCTATGGAGACAACGTGTGGAGGCAGCTATGGAGACGGCGTGTGGAGGCAGATATGGAGACGTCGTCTGGAGGCAGATATGGAGACGTCGTCTGGAGGCTGCTATGGAGATGATGTGTGGAGGCAATGGGGACGGTTATGACACCCGAGGTGAACGTAAGGAGGTGAGAAAAGAGGAGTGAAAAGATACATTTTAGAGGTAAAAGGTTATAGGTTGTGGGTTGAAGCCCCTGCCTCTCGGCTCCTCCCCACCCAAAATGGGCCTGGGGGCCAGAAGCGTTTAATTTGAAAAAATTATAATTTTCAAAGCAGGCAGGGTCGATTGAATATTTCATCTAGGAATAATGGAATAGCATAGCAGTTCTATTTTTTATTTTTTTTCGGAAATGGTTCCATGATTAAGATCGACAGTATGGGGCATATTGCGTTGCTATGATTGAATCCTTCAGGTCTCCAGCATGGCGGCGACAGATGGGCCGAGTTTCATTATCTGTATCTGGTGAAACACCCGAAGATTCTGCCTGACACAGCTTGTTTGCTTAAAGGTGCTGCAGTTTCAAACGACATGTTAGTGTGATCTTGGGATGGAGCGGCGCGTCCGCTGCCAGGCGAGCTTTTGCCTGTCCAAGCTCCTGCCTCTCGGCTCCTCCCACCCAAAATGGGCCTGGGGGCCTTACTTTGAAAAAATTATAATTTTCAGGTAAGGGCTACAAACAGCATTTTTAAGAACCTTTTTTATAAGATCAAGTGTAGTACTGTTCTTATAAATAATTGGTCTGGTTATGGCGGGGGGAGGGTAACGTAAACAGATCCGCAAGAAGCGCTGAAATAATATCGGTCCAATGATAAAAGTTTGGCGGTATATTTTTGGATAATGCAGGCAGTTGTGCGACAAAGTTAACAAGTTTGATGTGGAAGCCATTAAACAACCCAAAATTTTGCTGGACACAGCTCGTTTGCTAAGGGGACAATGTTTGGAGCAGCTATATGGACGACTTTATGGAGCAGCTATGGAGACGACGTGTGGAGGTAGCAATGGAGACAAACTTTGGAGGCAGCATGGAGACTGTGGAGGCAGCTATAAAGACAACGGTGTGAGGGCAGCTATAAAGACAACGCGTGGAGGTGCTATAAAGACGCATGTGAGGCTGTATATGGAGACAATTAAATTTGGATAGTGCCTGTATGTGGCAGTCCAAAAAAGTTTTCAAAGCAGAGGACGTGGGGGTATGTGGCCCTCCAGAAAAATTGATAGAGTGCCAGTATGTGGCAGTCAAAAAAATGGTTCACAACAGGAGGCCGGGTAGGTGGCCCTCCAGAAAAATTAAATAATAGAGTACCGTATGTGGCAGTCCAAAAAAGTTTTCAAAAACGAGGAACCGGTAGTTGGCCCTCCAGAATAATTAAATACATAGAGTACTATAGCTAGAGCCTCTGCTTTAGTGTACAAAGAGGAGAAGAGGAGGAGTGCATACATGCAGGTTGAGCTGATTAACACTGGTGGAGAAGTGGAAATCATGAGAAAACCATGCTTGATTCTCTTGATAAGTCGTCAGCCTGTCAGGCTGGCTGCAGTCGACAGGCGTATGCTTATCGTGATGATGCCACCACTGCACTGAACAGGCAAACCTCCAAAGTGTACAGCGCCAGTTTGGGCCACATGTCCAGCTTTGAAACCGAGTAGTTGTGGGAGCTGTGTGAACATTTGGGACAATGGTATGGTCCTACGTACTCCCTCACCCATCTTTAGTAAACCATCAGCCCTGCGCTGCCGAGACTGGGACAGGGTGCCAGTGTCTTGCTAGTGACATAAAACTGGCAAAGTCCTGAAACGTACCCCTGCCAGTGCTGGACAAGCTGCTGCTAGCCTACTCTCCTCGCTACTTGTCCCGAAGAAGTACGTCCTCTGCCGCTAGCGCTGTCAGAAGGGAAATACTGTTTCAGCTTGTGCACAGGGCCTGCTTTTGTGGTATTCATTGCATCTCACACTCCTTTCCTCTCCTCAGGGATGAAGAGTGGAAAGATTTTGCTTACCGTGGGTCCACGGAGAATGAATACCCAGTAATCGGTGCTGGAATAAATTCTTTGAACGCGAGTCCGGGATAGGAGCCTAGCATGAATCTTGCCATATGCGCCAGTGTCCCAACGCGCAAGAATTCACTCCCCTCACTGGCTGACTCTCCATTTTCCTCCTCCTCCAACTCCTCTTCTTCTGCCCATACACGTAACAGTTAAGGACTGAGCAATGGTCCCCTCTTCTGTCTCTGCCAACATTCTCCCTCTTCCTCCTCCGATACGCGCTGAGAACAGACCTGAGGTAGCTCTTGGCTATCAACAAGGGAATCTTCTTCCCCAGTCTCTTGTGACGGCGCAAAGCTTCCGAATTCATGTTAACCAGAGAGGTTTTCAACAGACCTAGCAGCGGGTTGGTGAGGCTGATGATGGCGGCATCGCCACTGACCATCTGTTTGACGCTCCTCAAAGTTACTCACACCTGACAGATATCAACGTCTACTCCTCATTGTAGACTTGAGGAAGCTGACTGACCTGACCACAACAGTCTGGTGGGTGGCATTGAGATGGCCTGCGCTTCCCTGACATTGGGCGCACAGTGTTGTACTTGCAGAAAGCGCACAGATGCACCCACCTTTCTGAGCAATCAACAGATTGGGGTATGTCTTGAGGAAAGCTGAACTATCCAATTTAACACATGGGCCGCATGGCTCATGTGTCAGTCCGCTGAGGGCAGAGCCGCCACCAGTTACGTCCGTTGTCACACACACAACCTTGCCTGGCGTTCAGTTCAGCGGTGCCAGCCACATATCGCTCTACGCTTGTGGATGCCTTGTTAAGAGCTCTTTGGTTGGCGGTGTGCCTTTTATCGCCTAGGCTCAGCATTTTGAGCACCACCTGCTGTCGCTTAGCGACGGCAACTGCTGCTGTCCTAGACTAAAAATCCGACTGATGGCGCCTGCCCACCGATGTTAGTAATTCGTCGTTTTTTTTTCTCGTTTTTGATCTTCCAGGTTCATAGTCGGCCTGATATGAACCTGGACCGAGTTAGGTCCCTGCAATCCTCGGTGTCGCATTTTATAACGGACCAGGCAGCAGATCCCCGCAGGGTCCGACGCCGCCCGTCCCCCACATTCATCCCTGTGCCTTCCCCTGCCCTGTAACCCAAACAGGCCCCTCTCCTCTCCCCAGTTCCCTTTTTAGTTATTCTCCTTGTCAGAAACGGCGTTGGTCAGGGCAGGATGATGTGCTGGTGCAGGCTCTGGGACTTGGCTCAACGTGGTTAAAATAGTGGCGGGCTGGTGACCCGAAATACCGAGGGCGCGTAATTTGGCTGAGTAATATTTGGGAGTGGAATTTGGAGATGTGTGACATTGAGGTCTTGTGGCGTTGTGGTTTTGGTGCAAACTTATTTTCCCCTCTTGCGCTCCAGCGTCTGGGCTATAGATAGCAACTGAACGTTGCGCATGGAGACTTGGTGGAAGGACGCTGTGGAGGATCGTTGAGCAAAGGTGTTTTTCGGCACAAAAGGTTTTGTTGTCCGGGGGTCACTGCAGGGGGGCTCACTAGCAAAGGCAGCAAATGACACAGGGGAAGGAGCAGGGGCGGCCCGGCCGGAAGTGACGGGCCTTGGTTCCATTGAATGGGGTTTTAGCATTCATATGCCTGTGCATACTGGTGGTAGTTAACTAGTAGTGAGGAACCCCTGTTGATCCGGTGTTGTACAGGTTCATACCACAGTCCGTCGCTCATCCGCTGTGTTTCTTTAAAGAACCTCCAGACTTCAAAATCTAGCCCCTCTCCACGGAGCTCACTACGTGAAACTTTGGCGGCTACTGCATACAGCTCTGGCCCGCCTCTCCGTCTGGCAACCACCATGCCTCTTCCAACCTGTTCTCGTCATAGGATTTGCCTCCATCTCAGATGCACTGTTTTCATTGGCCTATCAACCCAGCTTGGGTCTGTCACCTCATCATCCTCCGATCCCTCTTCTGCTCCCCCCTCGGACTTCATGACCCGACAACAACTTCACCACTGCTGACAACCGTGTCTCAATCATCGTCCTACACCTCTTTACAACACCTTCTTCCACACGTCAAGAATGTCATCATGACCCACAGACTGCACCTGGTGGAAAACCCGGGCATCGGGAAAAGAGCTCAGCAGGCAACTTACAAGTGTTTGTGACTCTGGAAGGGTCCCAGAAAACAGTTCCTCAGAAGTATGCAGGCTCAAATGCAAATTTTTTCCTGGAGTAGGGGCAGACCGTGGGTGAAAGCAGGTTGAGGTGGAGGAGCTGGAGAGTGCTCATTTGGGTAACATGATGGATCTGCGTTGGAGCCTGACTTGTGTAAGAAATTACTTGAAGCATTGTCTGCAATCCACGACATCACCAGTTTGTCACTGTTTCGGGCCTCAACATTGCCGTACTACCACGAATCCAAGTAACTTGAGACAGAAGCTAATTGAGGTAGCTCTGCGGCGTTCCCCCTGTCCTCATCAGCCGTGGTGTTCACCCCGCCCAGGACCGGCCTCTGAACCCTGCAAATTGAACGCCCACGGCCCTCGTCCTCACATTTTCAAAATTAAAGTCATTATTAGACAAACAAAATATAAACTGTACATTTTTTTGTGTTTTTTTTTGTGTTTTTTTATTTATTTATTAATTTTTTTGTTTGTTTTTTTTATAGAAAAACGTGCAAGAAATCACCAGCAACCACAGAAGATGAATTGCTATGGCTGGTTTTCTAACCTAACCTACCGCACACACAAAAGTATTTTGTGCTGTGACTGAGTGGTGTCACTTTAACTTTTGAAAACCGCAATGTAGCCCCATCAAGGGCTTTTGGGTTCTTGGAGATCACTCACTCCTGCCTAACGTAAGGTTCCTTTTTAAATCACCTCCTCGCCTAACAGTAATCTACTAGAACACTCTAATGCTATCCCTGACCAGCAGCAGCTCTCTCCTAAGGCATCCAGACAGAGAATGATCTGAGCAGCATGGGCAGGGGCTGGTCTATTCCAGGTCCACCTGATCAGGCCAGCCAAAGCCAGACTTTCCTGGACTCAGACTGGAGCTGTTAATCACAACAGCTTCTGGTGTGGTTTGTTCTAGCAAGAGCCTGAAACCTGATCCCATCATTACATTTTCGAGTTCGGACAGCCCCCCCCCTAATATGAGGGGCCACTGGACCCTCAATCTAAAGATGCCTCAGGTTCCCATGCAAATAAATCTTGGGCCTTTAGCAGATTTTTGCGGACTTGTGCCCAAACAAACATAGGCTGGACGGATCTAGACCACAAAAAAAACGGGGAAGACACCATAAACAACTGCAGAGACATGAGGACTTGTCGGGGTAGATGGTGGACCAATTACTTGAAGCTTCCACTCACATCCCGACATCACTGTTCTGGCACAGTAACTGAGCCATAAGCACGGGAGTGTATTGCTCTGCGGCATTCCCTGCTCCTCCCTCATCAGCAGGTGGTGTCTCACACCCGCCACAGGACCCACGGCTTCTAAACCCGCAGTCTTGGATCCCCAAGCCCCGTCTACCACTATCCCTCGTGTTCAACATTTTCAAAAATTTTCAAATATAGACAAAATCGAATATATAGACAAAATTTATATTAGATAAAATATAGCCAAAACAGAAATAAAACTGTATTTTTTTTTTTTTGGGGTGGGGAGGGGGTTGTGCTTTTTTTTTTTTTTTGTGTAATAGTAACAAAGCTTGCTATATCAAGACAGCAACCAAAGAAAGATGATCGCTATGGCTAGTTCTAACTACACTAGCACACACAAAGGATTTTGTGCTGTGACTGTCACTTCAACTTTGAAAACGCTAATGTACCCTAACGGGGCTTTGGTTTCTTGGAGATCACTCCTGCTACATATAGGTTCTTTTAGAATCACCTCCTGCCTAACAGTAATCTACTAGGACACCTAACACTATCCCTGACCAGCAGCAGCTCTCCCAGTAACGTCATCCAGACAGAGAATGATCCCGAGCAGCACGTGCAGGGGCGAGTCTTTCCAGGGTCACCTGATAAGCCACCCAACCACTGCTATCGATATGTAAGTGTACCACGTGATGCTGGGTGTACTGACCGAGTCTCCTGCTTGTGATTGGGCTCTGTTTCTGCTTGCCAAAAATCTAATGCCGCGGATGCCATTTCTCTGAGCGGTGTGAAATAACTCTTTGAGCACCGAGCAGTTGCGAGTGCGCTAATGCTCGAAACACGCACAACTCGGACAAGTTCGGTGCTAATCTCTAATGGTGAAGTACTTATCATGGGGAACTTCAATTATACCCAATATTGACATGGGGGGGGGGCAGAACTGCAGGTCATTCAAAGACAGCAGTTCTTGTCAACAACAAAAGACAAATACCTGTCGTCAACTAGTCCTGGAGGCCAACAAAGGGGGTACTGCTGGACCTTATCCTAACCAAACAGACCTGAATAAGTTATTAAAACTACCGGTTGGTGTAACCTGGGGAATAGTGATCATAATTATCATTGATTTTGTATTACACTTTACTAAGAGCGTTGTGTGGAGGGGGAACGACACTCTAAACTTCAGGAGGGCAAATTTTAAGCAACTAAGGGAAGACCTTAAGGCATAGACTGGGACAATGTTTCTCAAGACAAAGCCCGCCCCCTCCCCTGAAAATGGGATAACACTTCTCATATATCTACAAAAAGTCCTGTGAGATATGGGAAAAACATAAGAGGAACAAGAAAAGGCCAATGTGGCTAACTAGTCTTGTAAGGAAAGCAATAAGCGAGAAAGATAAGGCGTTTAAGGTGCTAAAATGTGAAGGTAGCTATGAGGCATTACAGGAATATAGAGAGAAAAATAAATCCTGTAAAAAGCAGATAAAGGCCCGCAAAAATAGAATTGAAGAAATATTGCCAGGGAGAGCAAAAATAATCCCAAATTAATGGAGAGTGTTGGCCTCTTAGGAATAAACATGGGGGTCATGGTGAAAGGAGATAGCAAGGGCCAATGTACTGAATGTCGCCTTCTTGACTGTCTTATCATAAAGCCAGGAAATGCCCTGGTGGAAGACCAATGAGATGAATAATGTCTTCTCTCTTGGAGTGTCCCAGTTTAATGCAGGAAGAGGTACGCAACACCCCTAACAACCACTTAAGATGAATAAATCACCGGGGCAAGATGGCATACACCCCAGGGTTCTGCATGAACTATGTACTGTGATAAACAAACCGTTATTTTTAATATATGAGATTTACTGAAACTGTTATGTTCCTGGAAACTACAGACCCATGAGTCTACTGCTTTGTGATGGGAAAATATTTGAGGGGTTTGTTAGAGATGGTATCATGGAGTATTCTGTCTCACTGTGCATAACTTTAAACCCCGCTCCTCATGGGTTTATGAGAGATCGGTCCTGTCAGACTAATCTGATTGGTTTCTTATGAGGAGGTAATTTCCAGACTGGACCTGGGGGACCCCTGTAGATGTTGTATATTTGGACTTTCAAGGCATTTGACACCGTGCCACATAATGTTGGTATATAAATGAGACTCACTGCCGGGACATATGCAAAATCTTGTATTTGGGTAAGTAATTGGCTTATATAGAAAACAATGGCACATTTTCAGATTGGGTTGACATACCAGTGAGTGCCACAGGGGTCATATTGGGGCCACTTCCTTTAAATTTTTATTACTGACCTTGTAGTGAGTTTACTAACAGTCAGTTTCAATATTTGTAGATGATACTAAGCTGTGTAAGTAATACAATACTGAGGTCATAGTTTAGCATCACGAGGGATCTGTGGAAACTGAGGCAGTGGGCAGAAATGGTTGATGAGGTTTAATGTAGAAATGTAAAGTATGCACTAGGGCCGTGGAAACAAAAAGTATAATTATGTTCTAAACAGTCAATTACTATATAAACTGGGGGTGGGCGGAGCCTGACCGCGTGTTACAAGACGGAGGCTGGAGCGTGAGCTCCCGCAGCAGGCTAAGCTTCACGCTACTAGCAGCTCCACCGACCCAAATGGGTATATCCGGGAAGGAGAAAGGGTCGACATCTGTGATACCCGAAAAACAGAAAATATCAGGGGGATCTAGAGAAATACCATCCAAGAGCTCACAAGGTACCATCCGAAATGCTGTATAGCCGCGGCCAGAGAGTACTCGCAAGATGGGCAGGAACTTCCCCAGAGTCAGACGCACCGAGGACTCAGAGGCAAGAGCCAGGCCAACGAGCGAATGGAGGATGAACACAACCACTATCAAAGGGTCTTGCAAAAGTGCTGCAAAAGCATTAGCGCCATACTCCAGAATTGACGGCTTCAGGAGGACATGAGTCATGTGGGAGAGGGTGAAACACTAGAAAGCAACCAGGCACCATAGTGTATTTTCACACAAGCCATAGCCACAAGCATGTTCAGTGCAAGGCGAATGCTTGATGCACATTCTTCAGATAGAAGATCAATAAAATAGAATTAAACGTTAAAAACCTAAGAATAAAAGGTTTACCTGAGACATATGCATGACACGCTACAGAAAACTGCAAACAAATCTTTGCAAACTGCTCACTGTAGAACGGGCAAATCATAGCATTATCATTGAGAGGATCCACAGAGCTCTTAAGCCAGCGCCAAAACCAGGGACACCAAAGATATTATATGTGGTCTACTAGTTATCAGACCCAGCAGCAATACTCAAAGAGCTCTAGAGGAAGAAATGACCTAGAGCATGAAGATCACAAAATTGCTATTTACCAGGACATCGCCCTCCCTCTCTCTATAAAGAGGCGACTACTTCGCCCACTGCCGACCATTTAAAAAACCACAATACTGTAGATAGGCTGTCCCATTCGGCATAAGCTTTGCAACACAGGGCAAAAGATGCACATACGAAACACCCCGCAGATCTGCAAAAGCTTGGGACCATCCTAGACAATGGAACCATTGCCAATCACCCTCTGATACCTGTACAGAACACACCTGGACGGCCGGAGCTACCTGTGATTGAAGCATGGACGACTTTTACCCAAAGTCAACATCTCCGTAAGCAAGAAGCAACAAACAACCAACGAGCAAAGGCAGCTGAAGAAAGAACCTCCACCCGAAGAATATATGGAACATTAAAGCACAGATGGACCTCAGTCATTATAAACTTAGATTATGTACACCCCTCACACGAAGATTCCCCCTCCTCCACCTCTCTCCCCCCCCCCAAGACCCTCACACCTTTTACTCTTACACCCCCTCCCATACCCAACTATAATATACCCCCCCTTTCCGTGCATACTGGTACAAACCCCCCTTATATCAAATATATCAATTAGCGTATATCTCTTTCCTTTCCACCAACCACACCTGGTCACAAACTTTAATATACCAAAGGCATGAGGTAGGATCAACAGGTATGGCGAAGAAAATACACTGATCAATACCCGCTAAGACAAGAATTAAACCCCCCAGTTGATTCCCCCGTATCCCGCCACACCGCGCCCCTTCTAGAAACCTGAACACCCCTTCCCTTACCTTCCCTGTCTACCCCCCCCTTCTTCCTCACCCCAAACACCCCCCCGTCACTCTTATAGTCAGTGTGAGCAATAAATTTGCTTATGTGAAACATTGCATACAAGCCGTGAAGGGCAGCCTGCAAAATAGATCAGGCGTTACAGAAGTATCTGTAATCACCATCCCCATCCCCCCCCCCCCCTTATCCAATCCTAAAACACAGACCCAAAATTGACATCTAGTAGTTTGTGTTCTGGTTTGGTCAGGGTCTCACAACGTACCCCACTAGGAGTCCTACATTACAACAAACAGAATGTACCTATTGAAGCAGATTTAATTATGTTTAAATGTTTTGTTATAGTTACATGTTCCCTAACTTTGCTTTGTTCATCCAGTCACCAGTCGCCCACGAACAAGATAGTAAGGTCCTTTTCCACCACCCAATGACGTCATTAGATAACCACACTAACTGCCAGGGGGTATAATAAACCCAAAAAAAGGTCGCAAACGTTGACTATCCTACCTCCGAAACATGAAAGCAACATTTGTTTCCTTCAGGAAACCCACTTAAGGTAGGCGCTGAACCACAATTCCAAAACACAAACAAATTCGTTTTACAGCACCTACCATAAAGCAAAAGGGGATTCAGCATACGATCTCTAAACAGTACCTTTTTACAACATCCCTCACGTTGGCAGACCCAGAAGGAGATTCATAAAATAATTAAAGAAAATTGGATCCCTCCCGTAACATTAGCAGCCCTCATGCACCACATACATACAAGTGGATGCTAAAGGAGACATTACTTAAAATCCATGAAATAGCTGAAGGGATAAGGATACTGGAGGTGATTTCATATAGCATTGAATCCCACTGGGACAGTTTTCCAAGGGTCAACAACACACTCACAAACATCCTAAGTCAATTTACAAATGTTTAAGGATTAGAGATCACAATATTTGGGAGACTTCCCCAACTACAAGAGACTATACATACTATTCACATGTAATAAACATACAAGAATCGACTACCTACTCACTTCTACTCCTTATTGAGTCTATCAACAACCTAATAGGGCCAATCACCATTTCAGATCACCACCCAGTATCTGCAAAACCATCGTCTCTATCAGAAATACCCAAGAAATAAACACACTGGCGATAAAATGAACACTATTAGACTCACAAGCACAATAAAGCAGATCACATCTAGAATTAAAACATTCTTCAAAGAAAATAAACAACAAAGGGATACCCATACCAATAATATGGAAGGACACACAAAGGGGGGGTCATTGGAGAACTTAAGCGATAGGAGCCAGCATCAAGAATGACGAACTAAAATTAATTAAGCTCCTGACACAAATCTCAAACAGAAGCTTAGCTAAGCGTCACTACACAACACCCAACCAGCTGGGGGGAACGGATCCACTCAAGAGGCCCTCAGGCTGAGTCGAACAGACTTACTTAGAACCATCTACACATACCTTTCTAAGTCCGACCCCGTAGCCGAAGTATGCCACATTCAAATCCTACTGGGGTCCTGTCCGTTGCCCCTTGGCCGCCGCCTGTCCTAAATGGCACTCCTGTCCCCCACCTTTTAAAGAAGACAAGCTGTGTCCAATTCTTCATACTCATTAGGTCCTCGACAAAAACAAGAATAAAGATAGAAAGGGGGAATCAAAAATCTAGCAAACATTTCTAGCAGGCAAATTCGGTCGTGTGGTTACCAAAAAGGTCAACCGTATAACATCAACAAGACCGGGCAACTCTTTCTGAGGTTCCCAGGTGTTTGGCCAAGCTTCCCTGTGCGAGCCTTGGTCCCCTTGAAAAATGCTCGAGTCTCCCATTGACTTCAATGGGGCTCGTTATTCGAGACGAGCACTCGAGCATCGGGAAAAGTTTGTCTCGAATAACGAGTACCCGAGCATTTTAGTGCTCGCTCATCTCTATTAAGAACCTTTTTTATAAGATCAAGTGTAGTACTGTTCTTATAAATAATTGGTCTGGTTATGGCGGGGGAGGGTAACGTAAACAGATCCGCAAGAAGCGCTGAAATAATATCGGTCAATGATAAAAGTTTGGCGGTATATTTTGTGGATAATGCAGCAGGGTGGCGACAAAGTTAACAAGTTTGATGTGGAAGCCATTAAAACAACCCAAAATTTTGCTGGACACAGCTCGTTTGCTAAGGGGACAGTGTTTGGAGGCAGCTATATGGACGACTTTTGGAGGCAGCTATGGAGACGACGTGTGGAGGTAGCAATGGAGACAACGTGTGGAGGCAGCAATGGAGACGTGTGGAGGCAGCTATAAAGACAACGTGTGGAGGCTGCTATAAAGACGACGTGTGGAGGCTGCTATGGAGACAATTAAATTTGGATAGTGCCTGTATGTGGCAGTCCAAAAAAGTTTTCAAAACAGAGGAGCGGGTAGGTGGCCCTCCAGAAAAATTAAATAGAGTGCCTGTATGTGGCAGTCCAAAAAATTTTTTCAAAACAGAGGAGCGGGTAGGTGGCCCTCCAGAAAAATTGAAAAGATAGAGTGCCTGCATGTGGCAGTCCAAAAAATTGTTTAAAACAGAGGACCGGGTAGGTGGCCCTCCAGAATAATTAAATACATAGAGTACTATAGCTAGAGCCTCTGCTTTAGTGTACAAAGAGGAGGAGAAGGAGGAGGAGTGCATACATGAGAATTATGCAGGTTGAGCTGATTACACCTGGTGGAGAATGGAAATCATGAGAAAATCATGCTTGATTCATTTTGATAAGCGTCAGCCTGTCAGCACTGTCAGTCGACAGGCGTGTACGCTTATCGTGATGATGCCACCAGCTGCACTGAAAACCCGCTTTGACAACACGCTAGCGGAAGGGTAGGCAAGAACCTCCAAAGCGTACAGCGCCAGTTTGGGCCACATGTCCAGCTTTGAAACCGAGTAGTTGTAGGGAGCTGTGTGATCATTTGGGACAATGGTATGGTCAGCTACGTACTCCCTCACCATCTTTCAGTAAACATCAGCCCTGCGCTGCCGAGACTGGGGACAGGTGACAGTGTCTTGCTAGGGTGACATAAAACTGGCAAAGGCCTTGTAAAGCGTACCCCTGCCAGTGCTGGACAAGCTGCCTGCTAGCTTACTCTCCCTCGCTACTTGTCCCGAAGAAGTACGTCCTCTGCCGCTAGCGCTGTCAGAAGGGAAATACTGTTTCAGCTTGTGCACCAGGGCCTGCTGGTATTCATGCATTCTCACACTCCTTTCCTCTCCAGGGATGAGAGTGGAAAGATTTTGCTTGTACCGTGGGTCCAGGAGAGTGAACACCCAGTAATCGG
>WNYA01000701.1:0-17961 GCA_019512145.1 Engystomops pustulosus
GCCCCCTGGAGCTGACGTCTCTCCGTCCTCTCTTACAATCACATGGAGGCCACCGGGTCTTTATTGGAAAATGTAACATTTGGTTGATTCCCAAAAGCGTCTTCAGCCCCTGCTCATCAAAGCTGAAGAAACTGACCACAAAATCAATAGCCGAGGTGATTACAGGGGTCTGTGCGGCTCGGCGCTCACCATCCGATCAATTTATATCACATTTATATATATGTTATTCTGCTCCTTCTTCTTTATCCCTTTAACTTGTTTGGACGTTGACAGATGTGACTTACTATAAGTTCAGAGAGAAGAATAATTGCCTCTTCTTTGTGGCTAATCTTGGGAGTATTAATAAGAAGATCACGTCTCCGCTGTTACATTGTTACAGAGCTCAATGTATTATGGCCAAAGCACACGTGTCCCTTAAAAAGCCTTTAAAGGGATTGTTGGGGGAAGAAAAATTACTTTTTGAAAGAGCTCAGAATGGAGGAAGGAGATCATGAAGGCAAAGTCGCCTTATCAATCCCCAACAATCCTCCCTACTGCAGCATGACACCCCAATAGGGATATGTTGAGAGATGAGAAGACCCAAAGGTCAGGTTCAGTGTTCAGTTTCGGTCTCTTGACACATTCATATTGCCGGATTGGTGGCAAATTGACGAGACATGTCTATGATTGGCCAATCTGGCAAACGTCAGGGTCTGGTGGCTGAACTCAAACGCTGAGCCTGACCATTGGGTCAGCTCATCTCTAGACATGTCTCCATTCGGCCAATCACGGGAATGGAACAGGAGCATGTGATATTGGAGATATTGGAAGCTAGAGCTTATTTATTGGGTTTTCAACCCTTTAGATGCCCTGGCAATCTATAGACCAATACATCTAAGTGATTAGAGATAGTGGAATCTCCCTCTGTCACCCCTAGGCACCCTACTAAAGACCCTTAAGTACCTATCACTCTACATATAAGTACAGTGCATTATACAAGCCATTAAATGATCAAATGTCCAATATTAGGATAAAAAATAGTAAAAAAAAAAAAAATTTAAAGCATAAGAGAAATTGAAAAATTGAAAAAAATAGAAGTAAATAGAAAAATAAAAAAATAGAAAAAATCCCAAGTAACGTTAGAACGTTTAAAAAATAAATAAAATAGAAATAAACATAAATAAATATAAAAAGTTAAACTGTTGAATTTTTTTGCATTTGCTACACAACTTTCAATGTATTTTTGGTATATGTGCAAAAACTAAACTTCCTGAATCAACCATTTTTGTTTCTGCATCCATTATTTTTAAAATGCTTTATTTAAGCCGAAGCTGCACAAATGAGAACTAGAGAAAAAAACCTGTAAAGTTTTTCTTGGCTGAGGCTTTGCTGCATTTTTTAAAAAGATTTGGTCCGGGTTTGAATCTATTCGATCCAAACCGATGTTGCTCCAATTGTCGGGGATATTTCTGAAAAAGTATTTTTTTACATCTTTTGACATTTTTCCTTTCTCTTAGCTCTGGAATGAAGGACAGTATTAGCCGCTATTGCAAAAGATTCATCCAAACAGAAAAGTTCAGATTCGCTTCAGTGCATGAAAAGTTACAGATACAAAATCGAATCTATGAACCAACAAATGGGTTCCCCTTAAATATTTGGAACCAGATCAACATGGAAGTGTGACCACAAGGCTCGACAGTTATACGGACCTAAAACCACAATGTTACAATCAATGCCGGACATTCCAGGGTTGGATTCTAGCCATAAGTTAGGGTTTGGGTTCTGCATTTGGTATAACCCCCTGCCAGTAACGAGCACCAATCATGGGTGTTAATGGTTTAAACGCTGTCAGGAAAACAATGGCGTAACATATGTGTGCCATGTAACTGCCCATTTACTTGAGGATTGCTGCTCCCTGATGACATCATAATTCAAGTGAAAATGCAGGTGCACACATGTCCTCAGCTTCTAAATGCTAATGGCAGAGGTGAACATTCGAGTTCGGATCCCAAACCTTCACGTCTGCGTTTGGCCGAATTTGGTGGGCCCAAACCTGAACAAGTCCGCTCATCCCTACTCATTGGGATATATAGAAGGTCTACACTTTGAGAGTTACTGAATTCTTACGGAAATCAGTTTGTTGTAAAAGTAATGCATAGCAAGGGGTGATCAAAAAATGTAGTTACCCTGCTCCTGCTTATCGCTCATCCCTTCTTCTGTTCTGCCGTCAAGGCTGCCCAAACCATCTTCTGATGTCCTGTGGAACAGTGAGGACATTGATTGGCTGTGTCAGGGTTCGGGGTCAGTGGACCCCCTAGACCACTGCGGCAGGTGGTACTAGCCTACACCTTGGACCGGAATCTAAGTGGCACCTGGTTTTCACCAGAGGCCGCCACAAAGCGGGATGGACTTGCTGCGGGAGGGTGGCACCAGGTCGTGTCACCGGTGCGACCAGCCTGTGGTGGCAGCCGAGGTCATGGTACAAAAATGGAATTCAGGCTCAACGTCAGGAACAGGCATGAAATCAGGGCAGGAGGCAGAGATGCAGAGGTCAAGTCCGAGGTCACAAAAAGAACTGAGACGCACGCACGGACCAGAACGGACGGGAGCAGGAGCATGAGTTTGATGCCAGGGCAGAGGGCAGCACCACAACGGAGAGGGGCGCGGGTGTGCCCGCGTTCTGAGACATGGATCACTGGGCCCCCGTGACAGGCTACAACTGGTGCTGTAACCTCTGACTCTCCCCCATAATCCTTATGGTGGAACAATGGAACTGGGACCCGGAGCACTGCATGTTTACTTTCTATATCTGGTCACCGCTGACCCCCAGAAGGTTTGACATGATTTGTAGGTGACCCCTTTAAGAGATTATCAAATCCACTAATATACAAATAAAGAATATTATCACTTTTTTTTAGCAAAATGGAAGAACAAATACTATCTATTTTCTGTTAACGATCTTAATAACTCAACCTAATTATCATAATAAAAATTGCCCGTTATTCCTGAAAACCCGTAAAGGGTAATGTAGGGTGAAGAGGCCATAAACAGCAGATGCTGAAGGATAATGTCCCATGTAATCAAAGCATTAATGGATGTCAAAAAACACTAATTCCGGCTAAAAGATGTCAACAGGGGAAGCAGAAGATGGGGTTTATTTTGGACGTTGGCCAATGGTCATACTTTCCATTAGTGGAAGATTTTTGACTTTTTATTTGAGGACTAGAGGAATACTTTAAGCCAATCGCTAGATGTACAGTATGTTGTGTGGATTCAAGCAAAGTTCAACATAACCATTATTACATTGCAGCAAAGATTAACTTGACTTCTTTCCACTGATATCAATGGCTTTTGTTGTGCAGACTCTTATCAGGAGCAACTTTAATGGGGTTTTTAAACTTACCCTACTAGTCCTCTCCAACTCCCCATTCCCAAAATGCCTTCTCGATGTGAGATTGAAAAGGTTGATGGTTATATGACCGTTGTGACCTGTAAGCAACTACCATTTACTTGTTATAGTGGCCACTACAGATGCTTTCGACCCAGCTGGGAAAGTCAAGTTAACCTTGACGGCACCTTGAGGAAGATGTAGTAAAATCTTGACAACAAAACTTACAGAGGACCTTTCAACACCTTCCACATGTGGTGATGAACATCCCATAATGTGGGGGCTCCTACAGAGATTCAGGGTCACATTTGAATTTTCTTTCTAGCACCGAAGGTTTCTGAAATATCAGTCCCAGTATCTAGGCCCCGCATCCATCTGTCACACCGCGGACCCACACACCGCGGACAGTGATGGAAGAAGGAAATTTAACAGTGACATCAAAAAATAATGGAAAAAAACCCTTAAAATTTAGATGGTTGGATAAAATTTAGATGAGATAGATAGATAGATAGATAGATAGGAGATAGATAGATAGATAGATTTGAATCATACCCCAGGACAGACTCCTCAACAAGCTCAACAGCGGCATAGCCAATGGGTGGAAGCCTACAGGGGACATGTTACTGTTATGGTCATTGTTAACTGTTAATATTGTGGTTATTGCTCCTGTTACCCCCTCCTCTAAAATGTCCACTCTTCTCCTACCCTTCCCATCTCTCCCCTCTTCCTGCCCCACCCTCACTTTTCCTCTTCCCCCCTTCCACTTGAGATTTTTATTACTGCATTGTTATTTGCCCTGGTGCATTCTTTATTGATACGGCGACCACCGAGATTATTGACTCCTTGTACTGTATTATTCTGTTTAAAAGACCACCGAGATTATTGACTCCTTGTACTGTATTATTCTGTTTAAAAAACCCAATTTAATTTTTTTTTTTATAAAAAATGACTTAGAAATGAGAAAATCAACAATTGCTGCCTTTATCAGGGTCCCATCAAGGGTTAGAGCCTAGGACAGAGAGGGTATATAGGACCCCTATCTACATCTGCTCTAGTTATCGCTGTGGCACTGGCAGTTATCGGCTTTTTTGGTTTGTGCCATTGACTATAGATGCTTGACCGCTCCATCCATTGGGGGGGGGGGGTTGGTACAACGGAATCTGTTCAGATCATCGGTGACGGTCCTACCTCTGGGACCACCAATGTTTAGCAGGGGAAGATAGGGGATAGTTGTGATTGGAATATCCTCTAATAAAAACCCATCTCTGCTTTCCAGGACCCCTCCGTCTGAGAGCTCAGACAATTTTGCTTTATTCTAGACATTTCTTCGGAAGTCTTGGAGTCTCCAGTCCAGTGGTTCATGAAGCCTCCAGTAATTAATCGAATGGTTATTCCCGGTTTTCATGTCCGCTGACTCTTTAACCCACGACGAGCTCTGGAAAATGACAGCAATTTTTTGATGTTTACAGCGAGATGAAGCTGAAGTGTAAGAATGTATTGGAGCGGTGACTCACAATGCCCACACGCCGGTGCCTTCCTTTCCACGGATTCTGCACTCTGCTGCGATTCATCTTCCAGGCGATTGGCCTTTTGTGGCCCTGTGAAAGCCATAAAGCTTCTGACAACAAGACTGACTGCACCACAAAACCCGGCGTCCGTCACTTATTTATATATGCTATGCTCGCTGTGCATCCCTCCTCACAGGGGGAGAAGAGATATAAGAGAGAACGCAAAATTCTGCCCTAACCTCATCAGTGTAGAAAGATAATCATCCCTATGGAAAGGATGGGGGGGGGTTAATAATATGAGGTTCAAAAAATAAAATGAAGAGGAAGGGTCTAAAAGTCAAGACCCCTGCGATCACCAGACCACAGGCTCACAAGTAGCGTTGAGTTGACCTGAATCACAAAGTTTGGTTCAGTAACAAAGTTTGTAGGTTCAGGTTTCCCCTGCGAGCGTTAACTCTTTAAATGCCTTTGTTAAAGTCTTCAGTGCCCGCCAAAGATGCGCGCTGCCAAAGATCATGTGAATGCCGCTGCAGATTTTGCCAAAAAGGTGCCACCTGTGATCAGTGACAACACCGGTGACAGGTTATTAGTTGGGGTTCATATTCAGTACCACTCAGTAGGTCACATCACCACAACTTAAATGTTTTCTGCCCGGTTTCATAACATAGGGACTTCTTGTAAGCCAATCCAGAAGTCCCAAAAAAAGCAATCCCTCCTAAAGTCCATTGTCTTCTATGGGACTTCCGAAAACCTTCTGATATGGGGACTTGCTATCCCCCTTCAGAACATGAGCTGTTTTGGATGTCAGACTCCAAAAGTGATGTATTATTCTTGATAACTCCTTTTAACTCCATCCTGGCCAGTTAGGATCCCCAAAATCCCGGTTAATCATATCTATATTTAGTTGTACAATACAATACATGTGGAATGGGAGATCTCGTCAGTCACGGCGCTACGACATCCAGAAGCGTAGTGATCCAATAAAAACAGTTAAAAGTCTACCTATAGTTTGCGAGTGGCTTCTGGATGTCGCAGTACCGTGACTGACGAGATCTCCCATTCCACGTGTATTGTATTGTATCGGCTTGTTGGTCCATCTTCCTGGGAGAACGGACCAAAACCTGAATCTCGTGGCTGTCAGCGTCTCCCGATGCCCAAAATAATTGCTCGCTGATACGCCTAGACTCTTCCAAACACCAGGTGAGAGTCATTGGGGCAGATTTACTTACCCGGTCCGTTCGCGATCCAGCGGCGCGTTCTCTGCGGTGGATTCGGGTCCGACTGGGATTCATTAAGGCAGTTCCTCCGCCGTCCACCAGGTGGCGCTGCTGCGCTGAAAAGCATCTGAACGCGCTGGAGTTCACCGGCTCCGGCTGATGAAAGCCATAAAGCTTCTGACAACAAGACTGACTGCACCACAAAACCCGGCGTCCATCACTTATTTATGTATGCTATGCTCGCTGTGCATCCCTCCTCACAGGGGGAGAAGAGATATAACGGAAAATTCTGCCCAAACCTCATCAGTGTAGAAAGATAATCATCCCTATGTAAAGATTGGGGGGGGGGGTTAATAATATGAAGTTCAAAAAATAAAATGAAGAGGAAGGGTCTAAAAGTCAAGACCCCTGCAATCACCAGATCGGAGACTCACAAGTAGCGTTGAGTTGACTTGAATCACAAAGTTAGGGGCGGTAAAAAAGTTTGTAGGGTTGGGTTCCCCCTGCGAGCGTTAACTCTTTAAATGCCTTTGCCAAAGTCTGCATTGGCATGTAATTTAACTGTCACTGCGTGTGCCGGTAATTACCTGTCATCAGGTTAGCGCCAGTGCGCGCTGCCGCAGATAATTTGAATGCCGCTGCAGATTTTGCCAAAAAGTTGCCACCTGTGATCAGTGACAACACCGGTGACAGGTTATTAGTTGGGGTTCATGTTCAGTACCACTCAGTAGGTCACATCACCACAACTTAAATGTTTTCTCCCCGGTTTCAGAAAATAGGGACTTCCTGTAAGCCAATCCAGAAGTCCCAAAAAAAGCAATCCCTCCTAAAGTCCATTGTCTTCTATGGGACTTCCGAAAACCTTCTGATATGGGGACTTGCTATGATATGATATGAGCTGTTTTGGATGTCAGACTCCAAAAGTGATGTATTATTCTTGATAACTCCTTTTAACTCCATCCTGGCCAGTTAGGATCCCCGAAATCCCGGTTTATCTCAAGTTAACCATATCTATATTTAGTTGTAGAGCTTGAACTTACATCAGATCCAAGCCAAACACTGGAATCCAGAAGTCTAGCGGAAGAACAACACATTTGGAGGCTTGGGGGTCTATTGGGATTGACCCAAGAAATCTTTGTCTGACACTTCTTCTGACGACCCCACTGTGGATCCTTCCAAAACAGAAAGATCCCTCCCCAGCTCGGCAGAATGAGTAGACATAGTAAAACTAGTATTCATATTTAGGGATCATAACAAACAGATCGAAATAACCACATAGCCATCTAATGCCACAGGATACAGGTGCAGCAAGCCTCATCTTGACTTATTTCCTTTCATTGCAATGGCTTTTATTGTTTGACATCATGGAGCGGCAAGGTGCCAGATTCAGGTAAAGGATGACTACAGCAGTAAAGGAAATGTGCAAAATCTCCCAAAAACTCGACAAAGGCAGTCATTTTAACTGCTAAATATTCCATGACAAATTGTCAGCTCATATTGAATTTATATGGACCTATAGAAGAGCCAAAGAGTAGAAGAGACTAAAATAAACGCTGCTGCAGGCAATGGTAAGTTTTTTGTCTCACCCCATGTCCAATACATACAACAGGAATGTGGGAAAAATATTATGAGTCAAACCTGTGTATGAATCTGACAATTTTCATATTAAGACCACTTTTTTTTATGTAAGTTGTTCAGTTCCAACATATTTAATGCAATACTGGGAATCTTGCTTAAGAGGAAACTTCTGTAGAAGATCTCTATTCGATTTATTTTCTGGCTGCTTTTACTGTCTTTAAGTCATATATGGCTGGAAAAGCGTTATCATCAAAAGTCACCTGTAAAACCAAATAATACAGATGGGCATAGGGAGATCAACACTGTGCATAAACATAGCAGCTTCACTGACACTGTCTGCTGTTGATTGGACAGCGTCAGAGAAGATTAGCTTAACAGACAACCCTGCTCTGCTGCAGCACCTCCTCTCTGACATTGAAAAAGATAACAATGGTCAGATACTGGAACTAATATATCGACAACCATGTGGACTGGAAAGAAAATTGTCCCCTTTAAAAGTGTAATGGTCCCTACAGAATAGTCTAATTATCACCACGTATGCAACGCCTGGAACAATTGCTAAAAAAATTATTAAATTATTCTAAAAACAATAAATGAAGACTTCTTACTATTTCCTTGCACTCCAGTTGCTTCGCTGGTGGTCGATACATCATTGTGCTCTTGACTGCTAAGTCACATGACTACAGCAGTAACCAGTGATTGGTCGGGTGCTTATTTCCTGTTTCCCTTTAAAGGATCCAGGAAGTAGATACTAAAACAGTGAAACGGGAGCACAAGGGGAAATATTTCATTTAATGGCATTCTAATAGAATATCCTTTAGAAGTTAAACATGACTCCCCCAACGGTCCTTAACCAACCCCTTAACTGAGTTATGAATATAGTAACTTTTTTTTTTTTTCAGAGAGGTAAATGAGGTCATAGAACCAATATCTCATATAAGTTGCCATATGGAGGAAGCAGATGGCATCACACGAGGTGCCTACGGCTTGGTACTAGGGTTAGGGTAGAAGGGCCTCCAAGGTTCCTTAAGTGTTAAGTCATTTTTAACAAGTTTGATTAAAGTTTGAGTAAATGATGCAGTGATCCACATGAGCGGTGGATGTTTTTTTCTTCTATTTTTACTTTTTTTTTTTACATCTATTCACTGCAATTAGTATTTTATTTCATCTACATTTTTGGTGATACATTTTAAGAAACCGAATGACAGATCCACTTAAATAAACAAATCTCATCACGGCAAAGACTTCTATTGTCAAGGAAACAGCATGGCCTTCAGCAAAATTTTGTTTTATACACACTCGAAGGAATAAAATAGGCAAACAAATCCCATGATCCTTGTTCATGTGAGATGAGAAATCTTCAGCTACATTCAATAAAACGCCTAAAATAATATCTAAAAATATTCATTTTCTGTGGAATAGAAAGTGATACGTGATACGTGAAATGTAAAATACATTGTAAATTAAGTAAATTATTAAAAAAGATTTCTTAAATTCCTTATTCATTATGGATATTTTACAAGTTTATTTACATAACACAAGCGTTTGCATATTTTAACCCAATTAATTAAATCGGGAAAGTAGATTTATGATTTGTTTTAAATATTTGTTATTATCCTTTGGTAAATTTCAGTCACTGACATTATCACTATTTTTTTTTTTTTTTTTATTAATTTATTCATTTGATTTTTGGGACATTTTTAATGTTTTTTAATCATTGTGTTTATATTTATCTTAATAAATTGTTTGCATTAGTGTTTAAGCTTTAGGCCTTTGGAATTTTTAATCATTTTGAACAATAGTTAAGTAATTATCTAACGAAAACACGAAAATCCTAATTATATCCATGCATGTCATTATAAATAGTCTCTTACTAATTGCCGGCACTGCCAGTCCTCATCCACATGTCCCTTCAAAACATAATAACTCCATAGAGAGATGTCCCCAAATCAACCCTCTGAAAAATCCCACATATTATAATGGACCTGTCTTATCACAGGTTACCACATATACCATAATCTCTATTCCTGCCAGCTCTAGGCATCACATCATATCAAGCAGCTTGTTACAGAGCAAAGGTGCTGTGCAGATTGTTCAGTGTCCTATCTGCAGGCAGCATGTTATAGAGCAGGAGGAGCTGATATGGATTCTGGATAAAATTGGAGGAATTAGAATTTTTCCTGTTTTTAATTTTTTTTTCATTTTTTTACGTTTTTTTCCCTATTTTTGCTATGTGCAGCAGTTACCGGCAGGCAGGGCAGTCTCTGCACCAACCAGTATATTGTGAGATAAACAATGAAATATACAGCAACTTACACAATCCAGTAAGATAAATACGGTGACGTAAGTCCAGAGTGTAGGGAGTGATGGCCGCCGGCCGGGGCTTCGCTCCACGTACAAGAACGTCCTGGAGCTTGTCTATACATCCCGAGAGGATCATTTTATGCTGGAATTTTAAAGGACTTTATTGTGGAGATCTACCAAGAAATATAAATACTAGGATTCTGGGCACTCAGGTCTGCATCGGATGAGGAGTTTACTACAGCTATTATACAGGGGTACATATGCACGCCTATAGGTGAACACACAGCTATTATACAGGGGTACATATGCACGCCTATAGGTGAACACACAGCTATTATACAGGGGTACATATGCATGCCTATAGGTGAACACACAGCTATTATACAGGGGTACATATGCACGCCTGTAGGTGAATACACAGCTATTATACAGGGGATACATATGCACGCCTATAGGCGAACACACAGCTATTATACAGGGGTACATATGCACGCCTATAGGTGAACACACAGCTATTATACAGGGGTTCATATGCACGCCTATAGGTGAACACACAGCTATTATATAGGGGTACATATGCACGCCTATAGGCAAACACACAGCTATTATACAGGGTACATATGCACGCCTATAGGTGAATACACAGCTATTATACAAGGGTACATATGCATGCCTATAGGCAAACACACAACTCTCATACAGGGGTACATATGCACGCCTATAGGTGAACACACCGCTATTATACAAGGGTACATATGCATGCCTATGGGTGAACACACAGCTATTATACAGGGGTACATATGCACGCCTATAGGTGAACACACAGCTATTATACAGGGATACATATGCACGCCTATAGGTGAACACACAGCTATTATACAGGGGTACATATGCACGCCTATAAGTGAACACACAGCTATTATACAGGGGTTCATATGCATGCCTATAGGTGAACACACAGCTATTATACAGGGGTACATATGCACGCCTATAGGTGAATACACAGCTATTATACAAGGGTACATATGCATGCCTATAGGCGAACACACAACTCTCATACAGGGGTACATATGCACACCTATAGGTGAACACACCGCTATTATACAAGGGTACATATGCATGCCTATGGGTGAACACACAGCTATTATACAGGGGTACATATGCACGCCTATAGGTGAACACACAGCTATTATACAGGGGATACATATGCACGCCTAAAGGTGAACACACAGCTATTATACAGGGATACATATGCACGCCTAAAGGTGAACACACAGATTTACATCTGGGCAAACAATATAGAAGTTAACTTTTTAGTCTCTGGATTGGAGCGCAGATGGAAGTGTAGACTATATAGGTATAGGTCTATAGGTATCCATTGATGTATAGTTTGGGTGCAGGTCACAAACTTTTAACCAGTGGCACTAACTATTTTCCTCATAGATCTCCCAGTCAATGCGCCAATCCTATTTTGTTTTGTATGGACATGGATCTATGTATATATACATAACGTAACTTAGTGCAGTATACACTATACATATACTATCTCACTAAATTAGCTCACACATTCCTGCCCCTCAAATTAATTCTAACATATTCAGTGCCCCCCCCCCCCCTCTAATTAAAATGTACAGTGTCTCCCAAATTATAATATTGTGCCTCTCATGAATTATTATAATTGTTATTTACATATAAACTTCTCCAGAACAACGCTTAGTACATAAATACAGGACTAGAACTAAGCTCATACAGAAACACAGCACCAGGACCAATTCCTGGTCCCTATATACATATATACAGTATCCCAAATGATTTTACATATGTACCGAGACCTCCAATTTACATGTATACACTACCCTATAATGAATACATGCAGCCCCCGCTTTTAATTCATACTGTGCCCCTGTAATAAATAGACATAATGGGGGTCATTTACTAAGGGTCCGATTCGCGTTTTCCCGACGTGTTACCCGAATATTTCTGATTTGCGCCGATTGTACCTGAGTTGCCTCCGGGATTTTGGCGCACGCGATCGGATTGTGGCGCATCGGCGTCGGCATGCGCGCGATGGAAATTGGGGGGCGTGGCCGAACGAAAACCCGACGTATTCGGAAAAATTGTCGCATTTAAAAACCGAAAAAGTGTCGCTTGGGGAGCGCTTACCTTCACCTGGTCCGAGGTGGTGCATTCCGGCGCGATGAGATGACTTTCAGCGCAGCAGCGCCACATGGTGGACGGCGGAGGAACTACCTTCTTAAATCCCGTCCGGACCCGAATCCAGAGCAGAGAACGCGCCGCTGGATCGCGAATGGGCCGGGTAAGTAAATTTGCCCCAATGTGCTCCCTACATTAGCTATATACTGTTCCTGCAGCATTAGATTTATACTGTGCCCCTGTAATAAATATAGATGGATACTGTGACCTCTTCATTAGCTATATACTGTGCAAAATGTACTGTGCCCCTTCTGTTAGATATACACTCACCGGCCACTTTATTAGGTCCACCATGCTAGTAACGGGTTGGACCCCCTTTTGCCTTCAGAACTGCCTCAATTCTTCGTGGCATAGATACAACAAGGTGCTGGAAGCTCCTCAGAGATTTTGCTCCATATTGACATGATGGCATCACACAGTTGCCGCAGATTTGTCGGCTGCACATCCATGATGCGAATCTCCCGTTCCACCACATCCCAAAGATGCTCTATTGGATTGAGATCTGGTGACTGTGGAGGCCATTTGTGTCCAGTGACCTCATTGTCATGTTCAAGAAACCAGTCTGAGATGATCATCCTCCTCAGTTTGTCGGCTGCTTAATATCTGGAAGGTTTTTTATTTTGTATTTTGATGTTTTTCCTATGCAAATCTGATACCAAAATGGTTTGTCATCACATTGTTCTGAAAAGTCATTCACAGAGTTGGGAAGTAAAGGAACAGGATATTAATATCTCCCTGGGATTCGCTTTTGAGGTTCTCGTTCCTTTAAAGCTTATCATTAAAAAAAATAAATTCCTTTGGAACAGTGAAGATGATTGTCAAGGATCGACGTCCAGGGAGGGATTGTGCCGCTTTTATACTCTTCCCATCTTTGATATAATATTTATTTCCCATCTTGTTATCGAGAAGCAAAATAAGGTTTAATTCAGAAGATATTAACATAAATTATAAAAACATGTAAATTAGAAATAAAGTTGAAAAAACCTGTTGTAGGTCAAGCAAAAGAATAGCAAACTGTTACAATCATGTAAATACATAAATGCAACATAGAAACACATGAATGATTACACTTAGAGATGAGCGAACACTAAAATGCTCGGGTGCTCGTTATTCGAGACGAACTTTTCCCGATGCTCGAGTGCTCGTCTCGAATAACGAACCCCATTGAAGTCAATGGGATAGGGGGGAGAAATAGGTAGGCGAACATGTAAGATGTTGAGTAGAGACAGGGGAGTCGGTCGGAGAGCATAGCCAAAACCGCCCAGATGCCGCGGCAAAAGACTGTAAATGCCCGCTCAATGTTTTCCAAAAAGGTGCCGTCCTGAAGGATGCAAGTGACACACAAACGTGACAGCGTTATAAATAGTTGGGGTTCATAAATTCAAGTAAACCACTACAGATATGGTCCACGATCAAACGACCAAAAAAACCTGTCACAAACGATTAGAAAGTTGGGGGGGTGATGGGTGTGGGGGCGAGTGAGGGACTGGGTAATACATAAAGGTAAGACAGGGGGGGTGTGTGCGTGGTTGCAAAAGCGGGGAAGCGGAGGGAAAAAAGTTAAGGTGATCGTAAGACATAGGGATGTGCACAGTTGCTGTAAGCGGGGCGCGGCGGGGGAGATCCAGAAGTCCCAAACAGCAATCCCGCCTAAAGTCCATTGCACTTGGTCTTTCTTGGGACTTCCGAAAACCTTACTGCTATGGGGACTTGCGATCCGTCCCCTTCAGAGATGACTGTTTTTGGAGTCAGCTCCAAAAGTGATTGTATTATCTTGACACGCCTGTTTAACTCCATCCTGGTCCTTGCCAGTTAGGATCCCCAAATCCACGTTAATCATATCTATATTTAGTTGTACAACTACAATACATGTGGAATGTGAGATTTCTCGGTCGCGTCACGGTCGCTACGGACACACCGCAGAAGCGTAGTGATCCAATAAAAAAACGTTAAAGTCTACCTATGTTTGCGAGTTGGCTTCCTGGATGTCGCATTTACACGTTGGGGGGACTGACGCAATCTCCCTCCCCGTTATTGTTTGTATCTCGGCTTGTTGGTCCATCTTCCTCGGAGAAACCGACCGAAAACCTATCTCCACCAACGTGCGCACACATGTCAGCGTCTCCTCCTCATGCCAAATAATTGCTTCCGCGATACTACCTAGCACTCTTCCAAACACCAGGTGAGAGTCATTGGGGCAATATTTACTTACCCGTCCGTTCGCGATCCAGCGGCGTCGGTTCTCCTCCCCCTCATGTCGTGGATCGGGTCTCGACTTGGATTCATTAAAGAAGGGCAGTTCCCCGCCGTCCCCCAGGTGGGCGCTAGCTCGCGCTGAAAGCATCTCTGTCACTCTGAACTCCTGGAGTTTTCACCGCTCCAAGCGACACATGTCTTTTAATGCGGCGGTTTTTCCGAATCCGTCGGTGTTTTTTTCGCTCGGGTCGGTCAAGCCACTCCCCCCCGAGTGATTTCCGTCGCTTTCAATGCCGGCTCCGATGCGCCACATCCGATCGCGTGCTCCAAGAAACACTATGAGTCTTTTGCGGGCTTTTGTTTCTTCCTCTGTGGTTGGGATTCACCTACAACCCCCCCCGCGCACCCCCCAGGATGAATCACTCGGAACTCCCAATCTACCCGTATATGTACTGAGAGCTGAACTTACAAACATCAGATCCAAGCCAAAAACTGGAATCTAGAAGTCTAGCGAAGAACATACACATTTGGAGGCATTGGGGTTCTATTGGGGATTGACCACGAATCTTTTGTCTGACACTTCTTTCTGACAGAACCCTACTGGTGGATCCCTTCCTAAGCAGAAAGATCCCGTCCCCAGCTCGCAAAGTGAGTAACATGAAGATCCAAATAGTAGAAAGACTAAAATCAACGCTGCTGCAGGGCAATGGAGTTTTTTTTCTCATCAAACCCCATGTCTAATACATACAACAGGATGGTGGGAATAAAATATTATGAGCAACCTGTGTATTGATCTACAATTTCGTATTAAGACCACTTTTTTTTAATGTAGGTTTGTTTCAGCTTTCCAGTCCACCATATTTGTGCAATACTGGGATCTTCCCTTAATAGGAAACTTCTGTTAGAACCACTATTCAAATCAATTGTATTTTCCTGCGGGGTTTTACTGTCCTTAAGTATTTAATGCGTCGAAAAGCTTATATTTTCATCAAAAGTCAACCTGTAAAGACCAAAAATACAGTGGCAGAGGGAGATCACAAACCTATGCATAAACTAGCAGCTTCATCACTGCACTGTCGCTGTTGACTGGCAGCATCAGAGAAATTAGCATAATCAGCACCCAAACCCTCTCTGCTCAAGCACCCCTCCTCTCTGACCATGAAAAAGATAACCATGGTCAGATACTGGAAGCTAATCTATGACACCATGTGGACCTGGAAAGAAAATTGTCCCCTTTGAAGGTGTATGGTCCCTACAGAATAGTCTAATACACCAACGTATGCAACGCTGGATCTTGCTAAAAAAGTATTAAATTATTCTAAAAACAATAAAGAGACTTCTACTGTTTCCTTCCTTGCACTCCAGTTTGCTTCGCTGTGGTGGTCGATACATCATTAGTGCTCTCCTGACTGCTAGTCCCACGATGACCGCATCAGTAGGCCATAATTGGTCGGGTGCTTATTTTCCTGTTTCCTTTAAAGGATCCGAAGTAGATACTAAAACATTGAAACGGACACAAGGGGAAATATTTCATTTAATGGCATTCTAATGGAATAACTTTGAAGTTAACATGACTCCCCCAACGGTTCCTTAACCAACCCCTTAACTGGTTTATGAATAATAGTAACTTTTTTTTTTTGTTTCATAGAGTAAATGAGGTCAAGAACCATATCTCATATAAGTTGCCATATGGAGGAGCAATGGCATCACCGAGTCGAACGGCTTGTACTAGGGTTAGGGTAGAAGGGCCAATGCACTGCCAAGGTTCCTTAAGTGTTAAGTCTTTTTAAAACAAGTTTAGATAATTTGAGTCCAATGATGCAGTGAGTCCACAGGAGCGGTGGATGTTTTTTGTCTCTTCTATTGTTTTACTTTTTTTGTTTATTACAACAATCTATCACTTCACTGCAATGAGTATTTTATTATCATCTCCATTTTTGGTGATACATTTAAAGAAAGCCGAATGACAGATCCACTTAATAAACATTATCTCGGCAAGACACTTCTATTTTTCAAGGAAACAGCATGGCCTTCAGCAAAATTGTTGTTTTATACACCTCGGAGGATAACATAAGGAAAACAAATCCCATGAGCCTTGTTCATGTGAGATGAGAAATCTTGAGCTAACATTCAATAAACGACGCCTAAATAATATCTAACAAAATATTCTTTTCTCTTTCTGTGGAATCGAAAGTGATACGTGAAATGTAAATACATTGGAATCATAAGTAAATTAATTAAAAAGATTTCTTAAATTCCTGATATTCGTTATGGATATTTTTAAGCAAGTTTATTTAACAGACACCGCGTTTGCCAAGATTTGTCTCGACAAAAA
The DNA here is from genome assembly GCA_019512145.1 of Engystomops pustulosus. NCBI lineage: Eukaryota > Metazoa > Chordata > Amphibia > Anura > Leptodactylidae > Engystomops > Engystomops pustulosus. The sequence continues at coordinate 16,720 of WNYA01000701.1, forward strand.
ACCAATTAATTAGTCGGGAAAGTAGATTTATGATTTGTTTTAAATATTTGTTATTCTCCTTTTGGTAAATTTCAGCACTGACAGTATCACTATTTTTTTTTTTTTTTTAATTAATTTATTTTCATTTGATTTTTTGGGACCTTTTTAAATTTTTTTAATCATTGTGTTTTATATTTATCTTAATAAATTTGTTGCATTAGTGTTTAAGAAGCTTTAGGCCTGGGATTTTAATCCATTTGAACAATAGTTAAGTAATCTTATCTAACAAAACACGAAAATCCTAATTATAAAAAGGTCCATTCATGTCCCTTATACTAGTCTCTTACTAATTACCGACACTGCCAGTCTCTCTCATCCCTACATGTCCCTATGCAAAACATCTATGGGTTCCATTTACCTAAGGCCCCGATTTTCTCGTTTTCTTTCCCGACGTGTTAACCTACCCGAATATTTCCGATTTGCGCCGATTGTACCTGAATTGCCCCGGGATTGTGTCGCACGCGATCAGATTGTGGCGCATCGGCGCCGGCATGCGCGCGACGGAAATCGGGGGGCGTGGCCGAACGAAAACCCGACGTATTCGGAAAAACCGCCGCATTTAAAAACCCGAGAAAGTGTCGCTTGGGGAACGCTTACCTTCACCTGGTCCGAGGTGGTGCATTCCGGCGCGATGAGATGACTTTCAGCGCAGCAGCGCCACCTGGTGGACGGTGGAAGAACTACATTCATAAATCCCGTCCGGACCCGAATCCAGAGCAGAGAACGCGCCGCTGGATCGCGACTGGACCGGGTAAGTAAATGTGCCCCAATAACTCCATAGAGAGACGTCAACAAATCAACCCTCCGAAAAATCCCACAAATTATAATGGACCTGTCTAATTACAGGTTACCACATATACCATAATCTCTATTCCTGCCAGCTCTAGACATCACATTATATTAAGCAGCATTTGACAGAGCAAAGGTGCTGAGCAGATAGTACGCAGGATCCTATCTGCAGGCAGCATGTTATAAAGCAGGAGGAGATGAGCAGATTGTACATAGTGTCCTATCTGCAGGCAGCATGTTATAGAGCAGGAAGAACTAAGCAGATTGTACATAGTGTCCTATCTGCAGGCAGCATGTTATAGAGCAGGAGGAGCTGAGCAGATTGTACATAGTTTCCTATCTGCAGGCAGCATGTTATAGAGCAGGAGGAGCTGAGCAGATTGTACATAGTGTCCTATCTGCTGCCTGCAGATA